>JBAWJQ010003022.1:0-162800 GCA_037783105.1 Bactrocera zonata | reverse complement strand
CAGAAAAATTAATAGATAATATAAAATTCCTGCCCCAATCAACTACAGTTATCTCTAACAGTATTATTGTGCCTTATGTCATACAATATTCCTTACAGAGACTTAAAAATGGCTCGCCTTACTTTCCTGTTAGCCTCACTGCTGCTGAGCTGTCTTCTGCTGAACACTCGTGTGGATGCTAAAGAATACATGCGTTGCCAGTTGGCGAAAGAGCTTTTGCTAAAATACGGCATCAACAAAACGTTTCTCTCCAACTGTAAGTACCATTATTCACAGACAACAAATACAATTATATTTCATTGAAATATTTTCCGCTGCGACAGGGATTTGCTTGATCGAGCACGAGAGCAATAGGAGCACCAAAGTGGTGAAACGAAATCCTAACGGCAGCGCCAGTTACGGACTCTTCCAGATAAGCAGCAAAGAATGGTGTCGCGTTAGTCGCAAAGGTGGCCTTTGCGATAAGAAATGTGAAGGTAAGCCCCCTACCGGCTGCTCCATACATAAGTATAATTACTTTCAATACTCGCCATGAACTTGACTAATTTTGAGTTTGAACTCAAACACAGACTTCCTTGATGACAACATAGACGACGACGTGGCGTGTGCCAAGCGAATATTCCAACGTGATGGCTTCAAAAATTGGCCCGGCTGGAGTGCCTCGTGCCGCAACACCCAGAACCTGCCGAACCTCGGCCTGGCGTGCAACATACAGACAGTGAGACCTACCCGATCATTGAGACTTAATTAGAAATCTAATTATTATATTATTGTATGAAATTTTAATATTAACTAGGTGTAAACGATTGTGGAACGGGGTGGAGTGTAGATTTTGTAACTAACGGCAAAATGCTACACTCACACACATGTACATACATATGTGCGTCACATTTTGAGTGACTTCGCATACCATTGGCAACGCTACTTACTGAATAAAATTACAAGAAGGGATGAAAAAAATATTTTTCGAAAAAAATTTAGAAATCAAATACATATACATATAGTAACTGCAGTAATTTTATTTTGAATTCTCTTTTGATGTTAACTTAGTAGTTTTAGGAATTCTAGTAGTGTTAAAAGTGATAAGTTGATATTTTGAATTTAATTCCAAAATTAAAAAAAAATATATTTTTTTTACTCTGAATTCGGTATTTTAAGTTTGGGACGAAGTCCATTGTTGTTGTAGCGGAAGAAAGCATTCTTGAAGTGCCGACTTGACAGTCCGTAAGACTAAAAGAAAAAAGCGGTTCAGTTACACTGAACTGAATTATATCACAAATACAAAAGATTCCTTTCAAGACCTTTGACTGTTCAGCTATACGCTTTCCTTACTCGATCGGATAAATGTTTTCGAAGATTGCACCGGTTGCTTTAAGCAATAAACTACGCAATTTTCGTGATGATTGCTCGTCAAATGAGTTTATTTTCAATACAACCACTAGATTCCGATCGTTCAGTTTGTATAGCAGCTATATGCTATAATGGTCCGATATTTGTCATTCCGACAATTGAGCAGCTTCGTAGTGACGAAATGATGAGTGCAAAATTTCAGAACGATATCTCGAGAACTGAGGGACTCGTTCGTATATATACAGAAGGACGGACCGATGGACGGGCGGACATGGTTAAACCGACTTAGCCAGTCACGCTGATCGTTTATATACTATATACACATCAATCAAGTTTTATCAATGTGGTTGATCAATACATAGTACACTTTATAGGATCTCTGACATTTCCTTTTAAGTATTACAAACATCGTGGCGAACTCAATATATCCTGTTCAAGGTATAAAAAGGCTTCTCAGGACCATTTGATATAAGTTTCGGTTATAGCGTGCTACGGCAGTGTCCTATGCCAGCAGGAATTAATATACGAACACACACACAAACACACAGTTACCAATACACCTTCTGGCGCTTGTCGCTCACATTGTAAACAGAACAGTGTGTTCAAAATAAAGAACACAACAAAAACAAAAGACCAAAACATGTTCCATTCACGATTTAGTTACCGCTTTGGGATCATTAAGGGGTTAGGGGTAGTCAGAGGCACGAAAAAATTAGAGTTTTCAGTATTTTTTTTTGCTACTAAATCATGTTATTTTACAAAAGTAGTAATATGCATTATTATAGAATGTGTTGACTTGAAGTCACGAAAATTTCAAAAAAAACCAAAAAAAAACGAATTTCCAAAGATATAGTTGTTTGTGTTGACCCTGTTCAAAAAAGGTACTTGCGGTGAGAACCATAAGTACTTGGAGATTCATCTAAAATCATTTGGACAGAAAAAATTACTTTTATAAATAGATAAACCTGGGCCTGATCGAAGGATTTTTTGTTTTTCTCCAAAAATTAACAAAATGGCGGCCTCAAGAAATTTTTTTCTAAATTTTTGGGAAAAAATCAACAGTTAATTGGACTTAAAAAATCGAAATTTTTGAAAAAATAAAAATCCTTCGATCAGGCCCGAGTTTATTATGTATTCTAAAAGCTGTCTAAATTTCATTAAAATCTACTGAGCGGTTTTCTAGTTACAGTTGTCACCAGTTCAAAAAACATAGTTTTGAGAAAAACGCGTTTAAAGTTTCACACTAGCGCTTTGAAGTGCCCGAGCTCTCTTTGTTATTTGTCGAATAACTCAAAAACTAATTATCGGATCAACGTGAAATTTTCAGATATAATTTTTAAGATATTACACTTAACGAAAATGAAAAAAAAATTAATTTTTTGAAAATTCTGACTACCCCTAACCCCTTAAGCGCACATCGCTTTAGTTAGCCGCACGATCGGTTCGTCGCTTGTCGCTATCTTCAGAGGCACTTTTGTCGTTGGCATTGTTGCGCGCGCACAAAGCAAAACTAATTAAAAGTGAACACGAAACCATGTAAACAACAATAACAAACGACAACTAATTAATAAATCAGCTTCGAATTCAAACTAACAACTAAATAATCGCATCTAATCAAAAGTCGCGATTCGCAAAGTGCAACAACAATTGTATTAACATATATATGCAAATATTATTTTGTAAATATTTTGAAGGAATTTCGCCGAAAATTGTGTTATTGTAGTTGCCACGCGTTTAAGTGTTAAGACGAAATCGTGCTTTATATTTAGAATAAGCACTCTGTGTTAAGCCAGCGCTCACCTGTTGCCTCTTTGTGTGTGTAAGTGTGCGTTGGGGCGCACGTGAGATTATCGAGCGGCTTTATTAAGTAAGCACTTTCACCTGTCCGCAGCTCTTAATATTATAAATAGTAAATATTACGTCTTACACACACGCACACTCACACACTTGCATCCATATAAACAATCACCAAATTAGACACACAAACATGCACACGCTCATTAAGAACAAGCCGGCGAAGAGAAATTAAAGATTAGCACTAATTCAAGATTGCACATAATTGCGTTTCGCCGTCAAACTGATTTGCCTGCTCGTTCTTCGGATTTATGTGCGCGTCGTTTGTTTTGTCTCACATTGGTGTTGTTGTTTGTGCTTGACCATGAATTATTTTGTGTTTGTTGTCTTTGCTGATTTTCAGTTACATACAACTATGTACATACATACATACAAATATATTAATTCTGTTCCGATCAATTCGGGGTAGCCTATAAAACTTGTCAGTCTCCCATAGATTTCGTATTTGCCTACATTAAGCAGCTGAACAGCTGTGGGGGCTTCAAAGCGCAAAGGTATTGTTCGGCAGTCGCCCTACTTAGCTGACATACATACGTAAGTACTCGACTGCAATGCTTGTGCGGCTTACGTGAAGTCTCGGCAGTGTACAACAGTTAGTCATAAAGTGGGTGGGTTTTTAGCGTTAAATTCAATTTCCGAGCCGAGTGAACTAATTAATTTTCCTATAAAACTCATTTTATGCTAACGATTCTTCGATATTTTCTTTAAATATCACAGATTTGTGGTTGTTGTTATATGTAAAATGCATGACTAACGCTTTGATTAAAATTGCTCAGCGAGTTTGGAAGAAAACTGAGGAAACCGCAGTTGGCAGTCTTAAATCCGTTGCGATCGGATTCGCTTTATTATCTCTATCTACAGATTAAAGTGTAATTGAACAACTGATCAGGCGCAGAAAACTCACCTCCGTCTTGGTATCTCAATCAATATACTTATAACTCTATTATATCTATCTCTATTGTATTCTAGTCTAGAGAATTTAACAAGAAATGCAGGAATAAATAATTAAATATATAATTTTTAAAAATTACAGCTGATAAAGTGGAGGTCTCAAAAAACTGGTTCTCTGACCATTCTCACGATTTCAACCGAGCCATCTGAAATTCAAAAAAAAAAAAAAAAAAAAAAAAAATTATTGTTATCCATACACTAGTAAAGCAAAGAAACTCTGAAATTTTGGAAAAAAATAATTTAAATTCGGCCATTGCGACGCCGTTTCCGATGACCCCTCGGAAAAAAGATGCGTTCGCGTTGGGAGGATAACTCCTTACAGGAGCATTTAAAGTGAAAAAATACATGTTTTACTTAAAACCTTAACTCTGACAACGGAAAAATACTGAAAATTGAATTTTTGGCACACATTTTCACAAAAAAATTACAATTTCAGTATAAATTTCGCAAGATCTTTTTTTCGAATAGTAGCTATCGAAAAAAATCTTTCGTCCAAGTCTTTAAGAATTGTATCTCAAAGACCTGTGTAAAATTTGATGATGAATGGTTAGCCTGTCCTTGAGCGCACAAGTTCTCAAAGCTGTATCTTCGAAACTATTATTTGGAACTGCTTGAAAATTTAGGACAATATTTTAGGCGTGGTATAGAATTTAATAAGACCATAAGAAAATCGATTTTTTGAAACCCGTAAATCCATGTAACCCCTTAAACTTTGAAAATGTAAAAAAAAAAACGATTTTAGTCAATTTTTATAATATCCCTTTAACCCTACTTTGTCCTTTAGTGCTGAGGTCGCATTTAGTGGCTCAATAAGTCAAATTTTATGGACACTCCGGCCAAAGAACATCTCCTTGGCTCCAAGGTGTGCTAATTACGTACCCAACAAATATAACATGCTAAAATAAGTGTGTGAGTTTTGTGAGAGTATATTTTCAAAATTTTAATTGTTGACTTTAGAATTAGCTTATCTACGAAAAACTACTTATCTGAAAATAATATCGTGTGGATTCGCTAAAATTGTTTACTCTCGGCAAGATAATTACTAAAATCATTCAGAGAACTCGCCTGTTAATTATTTTTTTTTTTAATTTATTTTTATTTTTTTTTTTTATTGAGTACTAAAGTTCATATGTTCGTTTGTATCAAGGTTCTTAAGTTTGGCAGTCTAAATTATTTTTTCCAATTTATTGAGATATGCTTGTACATCTTTTTAAAAGAGATATAGAAGTGATTTTTTCTAGCTATGGACATGAAACATATTTTGCAAGGATTCGTAAGAGCGCAAATGGCATTTCTTGTTAACAGCTGGGACTTATTTTTGGTGCTGCAGCCACCATAGTTGTTATTCTTCATAATTCTTTTCGAATCATGATAAGTTTTTTCCATGTCAGGCATACGATGGGAGGTTTGACAAAAGCAGTAATCCTAATTGAAACCGACTTGAGGTCCTTAAACCACAGAAAAATTAATAGATAATATAAAATTCCTACCCCAATCAACTACAGTTATCTCTAACAGTATTATTGTGCCTTATGTCATACAATATTCCTTACAGAGACTTAAAAATGGCTCGCCTTACTTTCCTGTTAGCCCCACTGCTGCTGAGCTGTCTTCTGCTGAACACTCGTGTGGATGCTAAAGAATACATGCGTTGCCAGTTGGCGAAAGAGCTTTTGCTAAAATACGGCATCAACAAAACGTTTCTCTCCAACTGTAAGTACCATTATTCACAGACAACAAATACAATTATATTTCATTGAAATATTTTCCGCTGCGACAGGGATTTGCTTGATCGAGCACGAGAGCAATAGGAGCACCAAAGTGGTGAAACGAAATCCTAACGGCAGCGCCAGTTACGGACTCTTCCAGATAAGCAGCAAAGAATGGTGTCGCGTTAGTCGCAAAGGTGGTCTTTGCGATAAGAAATGTGAAGGTAAGCCCCCTACCGGCTGCTCACATACATTAGTATAATTACTTTCAATACTCGCAACTTGACTAATTTTGAGTTTGAACTCAAACACAGACTTCCTTGATGACAACATAGACGACGATGTGGCGTGTGCGAAGCGAATATTCCAACGTGATGGCTTCAAAAATTGGCCCGGCTGGAGTGCCTCGTGCCGCAACACCCAGAACCTGCCGAACCTCCGCCTGGCATGCAAGATTCATAATTATTATATTATTATATGAAATTTTAATATTAACTAGGTGTAAACAATAGTGGAACGGGTGGAGGGTAGTGGCATTTTGTAACTACGAAACAGCAAAATGCTACACACACATATACATATATACATACTACATAAGTGCGTCACATTTTGAGTTAATAGTTACTGAATAAAATCACAAGAAGGGATGAAAAAAATATTTTTCGAAAAAAATTTAGAAATCAAATACATACATATAGTGACTGCAGTAATTTTATTTTGAATTCTCTTTTGATGTTAACTTAGTAGTTTTAGGAATTCTAGTAATGATAAAAGGGATAAGTTTATCTTTTGAATTTGGTTCCAAATTTAAAAAATATTTTTTTTACTCTGAATTCGGTATTTTAAGTTTGGGACGAAGTCCATGTCCGTTTGTCGGTATATGTTTTGTTGTTGTAGTGATAGAAAACATTTCTGATATAATTTCGAGGCATAGTGCCGACTTGACAGTCCTTGGCCGGATAAAAATATAGGTTCGTTCCGAACAAAATCCTGATTGAAATCTTTTCATTCCTTTAATGCTATATTTTCCAGGTGCCCTCCATGGCTTTAAAGCTTCGTAACAGAAATCTATTATGTTTCTTTTGTTTTACCTAACTAAAAGCAGACAAGTCGACGAATAATTCCTGCATATACTGAGTCAGGGGTGCTCAAATGGACGTTTTCGGTCGAATAGAATTGCAGATGAATTTAAAAATCAGTAATTTCAGAAACAACATGTTTAATGACGTACCAAAATAATAAAGTTCTTCTGAAGGCCGAAAATGTTGCGGAGCAAACTTCAAATTTCTGTGTTTGAACTTTTGCCGCCGAAAAGCGCCTCAAAGCAAATCAGAAACATTAAATATTTTTCTTCTTCCACATAAGTAGATATATATACACATACATAGATATATATACATACATAGATATATAAAGAATGTTTTCAAATATAGTTACTAAGACAAATGGCAGCTTATCAAAACAATTCATAATTAGCGAGTTGTGGAAGTTCAGAGAAGTGGAAAGAATGAGTCGGGCAAAGAAGGTAAGAAATAGCTACTTCAGTGATTTCACTTTTCGGAATATCATTCATTAACACATACATATACTACTCAACTGTTGTTGCTATTGCTGTTAGTTTAGTAAACTAACGATAATTGGCCATAATGAAGCCTAAGCTACCGACAAGCGAACAGCAAAGGGATCGGTGAGAAAACAAAAGGTGTTATGTGCCATTTTATTTGCGTTATCGAATATGTTTATATATATTTAAGTATAATTGAACATATTATATATATGTAAGTAGTACATATAGCAATTTTTCACAAATGTTTAAAAAACGTGAAAAATCTAAAGGGAACTAAGTTAAGCGGTTACATGAGTTTACAGGTTTCAAAAATCGAGTTGTTTTTATTTTCTTATTAAATTTAACAACACCTCTAGAATATTATCCTAAATTTTCAAATTAATCCGAGTAATAGTTGCGTAGATAGAGCCGTGAGAACTTGTGCGCTAGAGTCTAGCTAGGCTAAGTGCGCCGTCTTTAAACGCGTTTTTCTCGAAACCGTGTTTTTGAAGTTGGTTGGAAAGATTTCTCGAGAACTACGCAAGCCGATCTTCATGAGAAGATACAATTCTTAAAGACTTGAACGAAGTTTTTTTTTCGATTACTACTATTTGAAAAATATTGCGAAATTTTCAACGAAATTTTAATTTTTTTTTGTAAAAATGTCAGTCAAAAATTTAATATTCAGTTTTTTTCCGAGTTGAGGTTTTAACTAAAACACGTATTTTTTCATTTTATGATTCTGTAAGGCGTTGTCCTGCCAATGCGGCGGCACCTTTTTTCGAGGGGTCATCGAAAATGGACTTTAAAATTTTTCCAAAAATTTCAAATTTTTTTGGTTAATAGAGAATGTTGTAACAATAAAAAATTCTAATAAAATATTTTATTTTTATATGAGAACAAAATTGTTGAAAAAAGGAGGAAATAAATGTAACCGCTTAAAGTCGAAATTAAGGACTCAAATTTTCATGAGTCCGCGTAGAAACAAAAATAGTTGTAAATGAAACACCCTAATGAGTGCAAATTATATTTCAGGTACAATCAAAACTCATTACTTAATTTACATATACATACACTGACTTGAAACTTATCAAAGAAGACCAGTAGATGTCGTCGCATCCACCACTTTACACATTTCCCCCTTCATCTCTCAAATTTTCATACAGTCTTCACCAGAAGCATCTGGTAATATGAAGAAGAGAGGCCCAAACTATAACGATCTCCATTTCAAAGCATTTTTTAAGCTTTCTTCATAAGAATTCATTTCCTATTTTGCTCGCGGGTAAAGCAACTTCATGCGATCACCAACGCTTACACCTTGGCTCAGACCACAGCGCAAAATAAAACAAACGAACGGCGCATTATACAACAAGTAACCATAAATGTCAACCGTGGGCGTTCTCAACATAGCCCGAGGAACTCACAACTATTGGAACGACAACAAGCGCAAACGCAATCAAAGCGATCTGCGAAACAATGCAGAATACACCAAATATTTACACATATTGATACATACATATACGAGTATATGTGTGTTTGTGCATGTGCATGCGTGAAATAAAAGTTTACTCTCAATTGCGTTTTTATCTGTGCATGGGCGCAGGTTGGCTGTGGTGGCTGTTGGCTGTTGGCTGTCTGCCTACCTTCCTGCCGGCGCTGGCATGTTGGCTCCGCGGCCAGCTGACAGCCTACGGTCTTTGTCTGCTGTCTGGTGTCTGCCACCAATTTTCATTTCTGCCATGCCAACCGAAATAAAGCCGCAAAGTTGGTTTGGCGCGCGCAATGAAAGAGCCAAAAACAAAAACAAAAATAAATACGTTTTCAATTGGCTCGGCGATGTGGTTGACATGCATGGGCGTCGGTGCAGTGCGCGCAGAATCGACAAAGAAACGTCCGTCAAACGTCCTCGCAGGCGGCAAAAAGACCAGAGTGTCAGCAGTCAATCTGCGCTTGCGCAGGAAAGCGAGCCGAAATATATGTGTCTGCTACAAATACAACAACACAGAAGTACATCAGATGCGAGTATGTTCATATATATGTACGAGTCGTATATACTTACGTTTACATACATTCGAAGTCTGCAAGAAATCCACCAGTGAATATATAAATATCTATTTCACTTCTTTGGATTCGCGCTTTTGGCTCACAACAACCACCGAGAAGTGTGTTCCACATATTTACGAGAATTCACACACATCTATGTCGTATGTATGAAGATATTTCCTGTTCCAAGCAACGCTGCAGCTCTGAATTTCGAATCACCCAGATGAGCCCAAGGAAAGTGTGAAGGCGTTCGGTGCTTTGTACGCTGTGGTTTCCGTGAATCACCCACCGCAAATGCAAATTTTATTGTTAAATTGTCATTTGTACTCGCGGGCGTTTTAAATGGCATGTAGAAATATAATATGGCTGCAGAATGACTCGGATGTTTATGTGTAGGTTGGAATTGGGAATATTCGAGGGCAAAGGAAGTTGGATATGCGCTTTATCTCGCTTCGTATTACATACGGAGCAGTAAAAGTTAATTAAATAAAATATTGACGATTTTGAGATCTTAAAGTAATTATGTTAATTAAATAAAGTAGGGAATATTAACAATGCACAGTGGATTGGAGTTCAGCTACAACAGTTTTGTTGCAATCTGCCTGTCAGCCTCGGGAACCATCTAGTTAGCTTCGGATCTTTTTGTGATCTAATAAGCTGACGATTAATAATTTCGATCAGATTGATCTCGGCAAATCAATATTCAAAACGATCACGACACGCATTGACTTGTACTTTCCCATTCGCAGAGATTATGTAAAAAGACTCGGGTTTTAATGAAAATTATATTAAATAAAAATTTAAAAAAGTGTTTTCATATAAAGCTTGCCATGCAGCTTTTAATACTTAGAGGCAAACGTCTGTATATAAGTGAACTAGTACATATAAAAGGGTGATCCATTTGTGGTTCCCTACTTTTTTAAAATAACAACACAGAAATTTCATATTTAATGGGAAAGACTATCTCTTTCAAATGTTGGACAGCGTTCGTCGTTCGAGTATTTCGACTGAGAATGACACGCGTGATGCTTTGTTGCAAGACTTAAAACGAAGGGGAATTGTCCGCATGGACTTTTGACTTTACATATCCCCGCAGGAATCTAACGGTGTGATATCGCACGATCTTGGTGAACAATCGATCAGCCTAAAATGTGAAATTATCTGCTCACCGAAGTGTTCTTTCAATAACTCAATTGATTGATGCGATTTGTGCGAAGTGGCCCGTTTTTTGAGAGCAAATGGTGCCGAGATCAGAAGCTTGGAAAGCTTATCAGGGTCGCCATTGCCAGTTACCTTCTCACCGACTTCCTTTTTGAAGAAATTTGGACTGATGATTCCAACGGCCCACAAACCACACCAAATTGTTGTTTTTTTTGGATGAAATGGCAGCTCTTGAATCTCTTCAGGTTGCTCTTCGTTCCAAATGTTGGCAACATTGAGTCAGAAAAAACCCTCATCGTTGAACAAAATTTGGCTCGAAAACCTTTGATCTTCTTGTAACTTTTCAAGACCCCATAGAGCGAAGGTCGAGCGGGTTCCTTTCTGCTATTTACTGTGTGCTGGACGTGGTCTATTCCGTCGAATATTATCCAATAATGAATGCTGGGTCTCAAGATGGGTGATGGTGTTGCGAATAGTCCGATCAGTAGGCCGATTATGTTGGCCATAAGTTGTGTGAAAGCCCGATACTCATTGTTTACAGAACGTGAATTTTCGTAATAAAATTGAAGGATTTGTAAACGTTGTTCAGGCGTAAGTCTTTCCGTGATGAAATGCCAAACAAAACTGAACAAAAATAACATGACAGCTTGGCGCGACTCACGCGAGATCTACCATAAATCGAAATATATCGAAATCAAGTGCTTGTATAGAAAGCTTTGCCATTTGATGAGATATCTTGTCGAAATTTGGCATTAATTATTACCTAAGGCAACGTTACAATCTCCGAACAAATTGATTAGATCGGACTAGTATGACTTATAGCTGCCACGCAAACTGTCCTATCAAAATCAAAATAAAACTCATTTTTCTTTATTAACTTAAATTTGATTTGAATATTCTTTATATCAACAAGGTGCTTAGGAAGAGTATCGATTTTCATTGGTTGCAAACCGTTCAGTTTTCAGATTCAGTTTTACGTGCATTTAGTTGCTATAAGAAATGTACTTGTGAAGGGTACTAGCTTCAGCGCAGCCAAGGTGAAGGTTCTTTCGTATTTTTTTCGATTTTGGAATCGTTTTTTATAACGAAAATAAAAGAATTTGTTTTGGTATTGATTTCAAATAAAATTTTGAAAAATAAGCTGAGAAATAATATTATGTAATGTACGAGCTTAGTAAAACATTAGATTTAAGAACGAAACCTCCTAAGATTTCAACACACTTTTCAATTGTTATTTGTACATATGTATGTTTGTATTTATGTATAAAGCTATGTATGTATGTATGTGTATATTTGTATGCACAATTAAGCCTTTGTTCGAAGTTTCAAACACAATTTTGTAACTTTTAAATTTACACATAAATTTGTATAAACTAATGTAAATATGTGTGCTGTGCACAACACACATCTACATTTTATAATTTAGGCGCTTAAAAGCGAACATAACAAGATTTCTTGTTTGAACGTGTGTGGGACGCACACACGCCTTCGCAAAGTAAATTGTAACTGTGAGGTAGGCGAGAGCAATGAAGGCACGCATACACACATACAACAATGATAATCGCGCAAATAAAGAAAATCAACGAAAAGTCTCTAATTGAGCAAAGATTAGGGAACGTCGGTACCAGACAGAAGTACAGTTATGAATCCATCTCTATAAAACAAAGTTTATGATGTCTCCAGATGCATACATATGTATGTACATACGTATTTTTGCGCACTGAAGGCGTGCTGATGGCTGACTAGAAATGTGGCAACAGTTTTGATGGCGCAGCATGCCACTTCCAAAAAACCAACACAAAAACAACAACGAGGCAGTGAAGCTGAGCAACTGCAAAACAGATGGTATCGTTGCGATATGATAATGATGCCGCCGACGCCACGACTGTCGCAGCAAATGCTCAAAACCTTAATTTGCGTAGTTTCACTGCAACAACAACAACAACAATAACTATTTGGTATGAATGCATTTGTATAGCTTTGCCGATTAGGCGGCGAACTCACTTTAACTGGTTTTTCTTGACAGTTTTTATATATTTAAGTGCATATGGTATATATATATGTACATATGTAGGTATGTATAAGTATATATATAGTTGTTGCGAAATGTTTCGATGAATTTATTTGTAAATGGCTTAGAAGAGCAAAACGATGTCGAACTGCTAAAATAGCGGTTAAATTGTAATTATTTTTGCAGGCTGTGAATTTTAGGCCTCAGGCGAGCAACAGCTTGTACTGCATGCCCTTCAGGGAGCGATCAGGTTTAGCGATTTTTTCCAAAAAACTAATGCAATGGCACTTAATGGCAGGTTAAGTATCTACTAAAGCAAATACAAGAATAATTTTCTAAATATATTTATTATTATATATTTCTTTAGATTATTTGATTTATCCTGATTACTTTGTTATGATAATTATTGCTAAAATTTGTTTATACCAAGCACATTTTAAAGCTATTTTTATCAAAATAAAATTGTTCTTGTTCCAAACAATGTTTTTCCAAGGTGTAAATAATATTATTAAAACTCGTGGAAAATTTTGTACAAAAAATAAATAAATTTTATTTTTATAATAATGACCTTCTCTGCATCTTTCAAGCGGAGATGGCTACCATCAAGGTAGCAATAGATGTGCAGCTGCCTTCAAAGAGGTCCGACAGTGGAGCGGCTATCCTGGCTTTGAGCTCCCTGACTGTACACTCAAAACTATTCAAGACCTCATAACTTTAAGCTTCTTCCATATTAAACTCTTATGGGCGCCCGATCGCAGCGGAATGGCTGAAAACTGCAAAGCCGATAAGCTGGCCAGGAATCTTACCCTTTTCCCAATTACATCCATTGGGAGTCTAGTCGGTTCTCCGTTGCCTGGTTGCGTTCTTGAGCCTACCTTTGGACCACCAGTGAGTCTCAACAGGTCTATGATCAGAACTTGTGCGACTGCGATATCCTTCTGTTTCAGAGTGAGCCGTAAAAGGTCATCCGAACTACTGGCAGCAGCAATTGCAAAAATAGTTTTGCCACACTTATAGATGTCATCCCGTCATTTCCTACTTTATTGCACAGCTTTTATCAGACTGAGATTGAAATATCTCGATGAACACCGCCTTAGTGAGTTTGTGGGTAACTTAAAACGCTTCGTCGCTTGATGAGGATCTGGTGATCCACCTTTTAGGAGTTTCAGGTTAACACTAAAGACAAATATCGACCTTACGAAATAACCAAACACATCTCTGCTTATATATAGTGAAATTTATAAAATTTTGGCAATTTTTTCGACTATTTTTAAACGTCTTTTAATCATGTTCTATAGAATGTAAAACGAGAGCTAAATGTCAATACAAATTCAGTACGTTTAAAGTATACTCGTATTAAAACCAAGAAAGGGCATTAATTTCGGATATTTCAAAAACAGTACTTTGATAAGTTGGTGGGCCTGCATTACTATGGCAAATCTGAGCGCTACCTGTCCTCCAGTTTGTTTACAGCAGCTGCTTATCGGTACACCTCAGTAGTGCGATGCGATTTTTACAATGGATAAAAATATAGAACATAGAATTTGTCACAAATTTTGTATTTCTAACCAAATTTCGTGTGCGGAATCGTTGTAGATATTGGAAAAGGCTTTCAGTGATTTAGTTTTATCAAAAGCACGAGTCAAAGAGTGGTACAAGGCCTTCGAGAGATCGTTGATGATATGCCTCATTCTAGACGACCTTCGACCTCTTTTTTCTGATGAAAATATAAAAAAGTGAAGGATAGGGTGTTTGAAACTCCTCAGGCAAGTGTTAGAGAGATGGCAAGAGAGCTCGACATCTCCCGCGAGTCCATTCGAATGATTTTGCGGGTATATTTTGGTTATGAAACGCGTTCTGGCTCGACTCGTCGCTACAAAGCTGATTTTTTTTTCAAAAAGAGTATGGTTATGATCGAATTTAAAACCAAAAATGCAATGAATATCAACGGTCAACTACCGTATTCACCAGATTTGGCTCCGTATGATTTTTCTTATTCCCCGAACGGAAATTCCCGCTCCGTGGAATCCATTTTCAGACAATTGAAGAGATAAATCAAAATTTGCTGAAGGAGCTGATGGCCATCTCAAAACGTCCTTATGAAAAGTGTTTCAAGGAGTGGAAAATCGTTGGTATAAGTGTATTGCATCTAGTGGGGATTACTTTGAAGGCGACAAAATAAATATTGGTGGGTCATTAAATATTTTGCGTTTTTTCACAATTTCCCGGTACTTTTTTGTCACAATAAATGTTCGTTGTTACATTTTATAGCATTGCCATGCGCAAACATAAAAGATTTGAAGGAAATCCATTCTAAAACACGCAGCTATGCTCTAGAAGTCACAAATAATTGTCTGGTTTCATTCTGTTCACATTTGGCTTAAAAGTATTTATGGCACTTGGGCTCAAAGCATTGTAATGCATATGCATGACGCTGTGCATTTCCGTTGCACAAGTGCACTTCCGTTTCATATGCAATTCAACACTTTTGTGCCGCAATGACAACATGTAACCTAACAATTTTGATGCTACCGTTTAGTGTTTGTTGTTGCTGCTAAATAAATATTTGTATTGTGTGGCAGCGAAGAGTGCTATAAATCAGAGCGTAACCAGCTTAAATGGTAGCAAGTGGTTCCGACAGACTGCATCCACTCACCCCACACATGCACACTCGATTATATAGGTACAAAGGCTCATTCCATAAATCATAACAGCTGCCCCCCATATATGCAAGTAAGTGTGACAAATTTATGAAATCTACGAAGTAAGCCTCCAGAGGAACTAAAGTGAGTGTGTTCAGCTCCACGTTTAGCCCTGAGCGGATGCATAAAAAATTTGAATAGTAATAAAAATTACCAAAAATTGATTTCGGTAATAGTCTGACGCTTCCTCTGGCAATTACTGTGCACAAACATGCACACACTTGCTTATATGTATGCGCGGATAGCTCCGGAATACTGCATTAGCGCGTCGTGCATTGACACCTTGGACTTAAAATTTTATTGCGCATAAAATGTTTCCTATTCGTATTGAAATTTCTAACAGCTCGAGCCCAACACCCAGCCCTCCAATCGGTGCATCAACCCATTGACTGACGACTATCGACGATTGTCACGGTGCTTGCATGCGCACTCTTCCTCCCTTGGCCACCTGCTTCATTTGGCTGGCGCGTTAGTTGTTGTCGTTGTTGTTTTCGTATTTTCAGCAACAGTTTTTGAAACGTTTGAGTGCGCTTAATTTCCGGTTGCAGCGCCACGCTTTGTTACTACCAACAATGTTCTGTCATTTGTACTTATTTTGTATGTACTTTTGGCTCTTTGAAAGTGTATATGACATACGCTGGCATATTTATGTATGTAAATACAAACATCTGTTGTTGTTGTTTTTTTAAATTGTTGTATTGTTTATTCATTTGACTGTTCTGTTTGTGGTTTATTGTTATAGCCAAGTGAATTATGTACAGGTAGATGTTCCAACCGCATAAACGACAACAGAGCCCACTAACCAACAAGCGACCCTGTGGGAACATTCACTAGGTGAGTATAACTTCGATGATAACTTACTTAACACTATTCGAGTGGGTCTGTGGTTCATGCTCTTGCTTCGGATCAGTCAGTTTGAGCAACGGGCTGGTTTAGGTTGATACAAGTTTTTAGACTAGTTAGAATATCTAGTGCTATACTATTAAATTTTAAACTAGTTGAGAACTAGTCTTATTTGTACTGGTTCAAAACTAGTTGAACTAGTTGAGATCTAGTCTTATTTCTATTGGTTCTAGTGTTTGGCTTTTAGATCTTCGTCGAGGAGATTTTCGACTCTCATAAGAAGAAGAAGATTTAATTCCGAATAATTACCACAGGTGTGTCATAGGTCCCAGGCAGTAACTACAATATACAAAACGATTATTTCAGTAGAAAGCATCGGAGAATTTGCAAGACTAAATCTTCTTCTTGGATGACATCAAAACACTTACTATAAGTGAGTTTATTAAAGAGTAATCTCGGCCTGAAAGATCTATTCAGCTTTAACATTCTGGTACTGGAACAACCATAGAATCTACAACAAAGATAAAAGCATAACCTCTCAAAACACTTAGCATTTAAATTCAAATTATTTATTTTCTGATTCAAAAGTGTTACTAAAGTTATCAATACCTACAATATGCCCCTAGAACAGTTAAGTAACAGCTGCAGTGGCAACAAATGCTCAGTCACTACAAATATACACAGACAGTTCTGAGTTTCGACACTGTTAATTCCATCTGCGCGATATAAATTGCGACGCCTTAATTACGAATTTCAAAGACAGGCAACATTAAAGCCCCAGATCTCACAATTAATTATTCCATTCCTCTGAATTGCTGAAAAGTCAGCAACAGCGCATAGCTTCCAGCAACTTTTTTATTCTTCTTAATAAATATTTCGACTTAACGGCAATTCTACGGAGCAAAACGAGTGAAAAACAATTTGCGAGTGAGTAACAGCCGATGAACGATCCATATTTGGCCAGCCGCGTGAGTACTTGCAGTTGCACTTAACTAACGGTGACACCACCACGAATACGCGGGCATTAAAAGTCGCCACGCAAGCGCCAGCATTTGCCAACAATAATAACAACAACTGTTGCGATTGTCGTTTTTCCCTAAAATGGTGAAAATCTCTGAAAATCAATGCGCATTTTTCGAATTCAAGCGAAGTTGTGAAAATGACTTGAGCGTTTTTGTGTGTGAAACGTTTTAATCCGAGAGTTGTGTTTGGCGTTGCTGGTCCAGCGAGCTTAACAAATTATCTGGGGAAAATGTCGTGTACCGAAATTTTTATGAAATTCCAAAAAGCTACGTTTTTATAACTTTTTCCCACGACTACTGGATCTGGTGGTTTGAAAAATTTCACTTTGCGAATGTTTTCAGGGTTTACATGAAGTGAAGAGATTTAAAATTGTTTCATTGCCCGAACACGAAGAAGTTCGAATAGTAATTACCCGCCTGAAGAACAGCGAAGCGGCGGGGGCCGATGCATTGCCGGCCGAGCTATTCAAACACGGCGGCGAAGAACTTATAAGGAGCATGCATCAGCTTCTTTGTAAATTATGGTCGGACGAAAGCATGCCAGATGCTGATTGGACTTTGTCAGTGTGGCTTTAGGCCTGGAAAATCAATAAGCCACCATTCGCCAAATCTCGATAAGCCGAGTTTAAAGAAACTACTAAGGAAGGTAATCATTACTTTAAAGTAAAGCCTGACTCCCAACGAAGTCCTATGCAAAATCAAAATGGATTGAGAAAAGAGAAAGTTAATAAGAAGCTATACCTTATCCAAGTGACCTGAACCTGACTTGGTTCAATTTCCCTGCAGTTAAAGGCACCACGCGTAATGAAATAAAAGTAAAATCGGCTGAAAGTCGACCAACCATTTCTAATTCATTGAATTGGAAAATGCGCACAGGTCTAAAAATTTTTACACTGCGGAGAAAGAAAAGCGAAGATTTTCTTTTTACACGCGTTAATGAAGCCGCTCATAATCGTGCTCATGTCGATAACGTCGGCTCGATAGTAAAAGTTCATATTGCTCTTATTATTTTAATTCAATGAAAATTTAGCAATAAACCATAAGTTGTATGAAAATCACTGACGTACTGGAAAATTGGGAGCAAGCAAAATACAACAACATCGCCTAATAGAAACACACAACAACACTCGACTGACTCGCGGACAACAGCTGCCGTCTCGGTTGTGGCCTCGGGTAATTTTCACTTCGCTCATTATTTGCACTACATTATGTGCGCTACAAAAGCAAGAAGCAGAAGAAGTTAAATCTTACTTTTGAATAAATACATAAAATCAGCGCAAATATTGTGAGCATACAAAAAGACCAAACAATAACAGGCCAACAAAGCCAAATCGTCTTTGCCTTCGCCTGCTTTCATTCAGCAATTACAATGCGAGTGCACGCAGCGCTTAAAGCGAAAGAAGTGAGAATTTACTATGGCCGCATGAGGGCACAACAATAGACTACCCTGCAAAAAATCGCAAATACTCACGTATGCATGTGAAATGTACTCCACGTGTAGTCAGAGAGTGGTCCAACAATAAAAGTATATAGAAATGTTCTTGGGAAAAGCATACTAAATACTCCAACTCTACAAAGCATCCGAGTAGTCTAGATCACTTCTACGAGTATAACTGCTCTGTGTGGAACTAATGAGGTATTTGTGGAACATTACTTTCGAAACCAATTTTTGTATTGAATGAAAACCTTTAGAACAAGATATCTATGTATAAAATGAAATATTTATATTAAATCACTATACATTCGGATCGTCATTACGATCGTTAAAACACGATTAATGATCGCGTAGCAAAAGCTGAGCGTGGAAACAAAAGCTGGTCCACTACCGCACTAGAAAGGAGCATTTTGTGGACTACTCTAATATGGTCCAAAACTGTTTAGGATTCGCCAACATCGTGGCGTCCGAACATCAATGCCAAACACACACACATTCGTTCGCATTTCCATTCATGCATTGGTTTTGATATCGCAGTTGCTTTAGAATTATATTTGCCGCTCTTCAATGGGACTACCTTTCGTCCTCTATGCCATTTCCAAAGGCTGCTTGTGAAGAAATAATTGAATTTTAAGTGTTTTGTCATTTAAGTGAGGGAAAAGGGATTTTTCGTTGTGCAGGAGGAACGAATATGTGAATATGCTGGACTGCACTCGTATGCAAAATGCCTTGCACTGATGGGAGCATTGTCGCTGACTCGAAGTGCGGAATATTTAAATGAAATGCAACGAAATGCTGTAGCGGTCGTATTTGTTTTTGTTGTGAGCCTTTGTTTCATTAAGACGGAAGTGGACGTACGAGTATATGCATACATATGTACGTAGAGGATTTTGTTTTCTATAAGAAGGTACGAAACTATAAGCAGGAAATACATATATTATGAATGAATTAGGAATAATTGAATGAGTTTCCAATGGCGAATGGATGTTCAAAGATATTCCATTCGTTCATACTTGTATATTCTGACAGGTATTTAAAGGGATTTGTGCATTTTTTGGGAAAGTATCATAAAACTATTCTTGTATTTTTGCGAAAAGTCTCGTCCTAAACTATAACATTGGAAAAGTTCCAAGTCAAATATCTGAACTATCAAAGTCTGCTATGAAAATTAGAACAATTCTTTTTTTCCCGAGTTTGGCACTTTTCGATTTTTTGAAGTTCGTCCGGCACATTACCAGGTTGTTCAATAAGTTTTGTCGTTCGATAAGAGAGGGCGTTGCTATTAGCCCAAAATTGTTTTGTTGGTACACTCTTCATGTGAACGTATGTGTAGTTTCACTTCAATCTGTCAATTCATTCTTTGTTTACAAGCCATTAGTGTCGCCGTGTCACAATGTTTTTTTACAATGGAAAAAATTGAATATCCTGCAGTGGTAAAATTTTTATTTTTTGAAAGTGTAGCAAGAAAAGAAATTCACGAACGAATGTTAAAAGTGTATAATGATTATTCACCTACAATTAGAACAGTAGAAAGATGGGTTGCTGAATTTAAACGTGGTCGTACAAGCTGATCCCCATGAAGGACGTCCAAAAAGCGCATCAACACCAGAAATCGTAGCCTACAGTTTATGGTTTTGGAAGAATTGACTGAGAGAGATTTAGAAGAGGCTCAACACATCTCAATAGGTAGTATGAGCCATATTTTAAGTGGAAACACGTTCCTATGCGACTTTCTCAGCAATATTTGGAGCATTTTAAAAAAGATAATGAGACTTGGGTCTATCACCATGATCCTGAATCAAAACAAGAGGCTAAAGAGTGGTGTGAACCTGATTATTCGGCTTCAAAACGAGTTCGTTTCCGGAAATCGGCCAAGGATATGGCATCAGTTGTTTTTGATGCGAGAGGAATTTTGTTTGTGGATTACTTACAAACTATAATAGTAAAAAATTTAATTCTGAATATTATTATCTTTTGGACCACTTGAAGGAAAAATTTCGTGAAAAAAGACCCGGCTTGCAGAAGAGAAAAATCCTTTTCCTTTTGGACAATGCACTGTTGGACCGATGTACTGGAATTTTTTACACAACCTTCTTAGATATAACTATATGTCAGGTAATGATGGAAGAAAGCAAGATTTGGCAATAATTTCTACTTCTTAAGCCATGCTAAAGTGAAAATTTTCCACAAAAACACTATTTTTTTTGTGAAAGCCGCCATTTTGTAAAAAATCAAAATTTTTGCTAGTTCATCAATATCTTTATTCATCTATAAAAATAATTTTTTTTTGTTTTTGGGTTGGATTTTCTGGTCACCTTTTTTCCTAGGAACCCTTAGAAATCGGCTGCAAGATCAAGGAAATGCAAAATTTCTAACATGAATCGGCAATTATTAAGTTCTATGCATGAAATTCTGTAAATTTATATATTTTTTTTATATATATTTATCAAATAAATGCCTCTTCCAAAACAAAATTCAAAAATAATCTAGTTTTTTATTTGCTAACCCGAACAATAGATAAATCACCTTTATAATAGTATATCATAGGATAAACTTTTCCATTTCGTTAATATTAAGTACAATAAAATTAATTCCCAATAGATATTTTCATTTTCTAATGAATTTTAGACATCGAACTTCGAAGTTAATTCAAAGCAAACACAATTAAGTATGCAGATTAATGACGAAATAAAATAAATACACAATTTGCCTTCGCCTACACATTTCCGACACGCATACCAGCCTCTGAACACATGCATACATACACACATACACGTGTGTGTGTGGAAGTGTCGCATGACAGTTGTAAAATATATTTTTGGTGGAGGCGTACGCCATCAACCGAGCAACCAGTTTCAAGCATTTAATTTGATTTTCTCTTAAACTAATGCGAGCGTGTTTGTTTTTGTTTGTGTTTTTAGCTGATCATTGCAAGTGAAAATGCTGTAAAATGCAACATTTTTGATTTAATGCTGGCAACGCCAGTGAAAACAGATCAGCGCGAACATTTAACAGGCATTGAAGCGGCAATTGAAGTGATTGGTGAGCCAGCGCTTTCGTACGCCACAACGCCATTAAAAGTCTTAAAAGTGCAAGCATTAAGCATGATTTGCATAAGGCGCTCTGCCGTTCTGCCGCTCAGTAAACAGTTGATTTTAATTTTCGAAATTTCAAACTCAAGTTCAAAACCCACACAGCGCGTGTACAGCCGGGGCTCGGCGCGGCGGCGGTCTATTAGAGTTGGCGTTTTGGTTGGCGCAGTGCGTTGGTGTGATGGCGTTGTTAATTGGAGGATTTCGAAAGCGTTGCTGATGTACTGCCAGTGTTGGCCGAGTTGATGATGTTGACGCTGTTGTTATTGTTGCTGTATTTACAAATACTTGTTGGTGTCTGCTTTTAGCAGCGACTGTTGCTGTTTGCGCCGTTGTTTGTTGTGCGCTTGTTGATGGCGCGTTGTAGGCGTTCGTCAGCCGCCAGATTGGATATGACAAGTCGCTGTTACGTGTTGCCACATACGCAGATACAGGGTGTATATCAGTCGCTTGAAACTTCGTTGCTCACAAGCCAGCGCAACTTTTATGTCTGTTTATGCAGTCACACACTTTTCCGCTGCCGTGCGCGTGCGCGTGCCACAATTCAAAAGTCATTTCATTAAATTAGTCGCTTACAAAACTTTGAGTGCCAGCTATTAAGTGTCACCCACGGCGGCGCGCTGTGACTGGCAATTCCTGCCTTCGAGGAAACCAAAGAGGCGCGCGCGCACACACAATGACCACAGTGCGGTGAGGCGCATGCGCGCACTTGCCACACACGTGCCGGCCAGTACGAGTAGCGCAAGCGTAAGTGAGCGGTTTACAGTCACCTCATGGGGCTTAAATGCAAATGAGCCGATTTATCAAGACAGTCAGCAGGGACAGGCGGTAGGAGCCCCACAGTGTCTTGTACATCGCTGCCACAAAGAGCGCCACTGCTTTCTTACAATCAGCGTAGGGTTTTTGGTAATTATTCACGACAACTATGATTATTTTTATACTAAACTGCAGAAGAGTTAGAAAGAGTTGGTTTTTCACTTTTTGAAGTCTTGGAAGTCTGTTTATGGACTCCGCTAGAAATTGTTGTCGCATGTGTAGAGCCCGGATATTGATGGATAACAGTTACTCATATCATATACAAAACTTTTTACTATTGAGAGTTAACCTCACTTAGCTTCTTCATAGCGATAGCTCTCATATATTGGATATTCGAAAAAGTCTTTTCGTATTTTGATAAATTTAATGGACTGAATTAACATCTGCGATTCTTTACTAAAACGAAATGAAATCGAACCATTCTGGAGACGAAAAGTGGATCAAATACAACAACAATGTTCGAAAAGATCATGGTCCAAGCGTCAACAATGGTCGCAAAGCCGAGATTGACGCCTCGAAAGGTTATACTGGGTGTTTGGTGGGATTGGAAACGAATCAACCACTATGAGTTTCCTCAGCCTGGTCGATATTCTACATTTTACTGTCAGCAACTGATGAGATTGAAGCAAGCAATCGAAAAAAACGACCAAAACTGATCAACAGGAAGGGCTTCGTCTTCCATCAGGACAACGCTAGACCACACACATCTTTGATGCCTCGGCAAAAACTGGGAGAGCTTGGCTAGGAAGTTTTGATGCATCCAGCATTTAGCTTTGACCTTGTACCATCGCATTGCCCTTTGTTTCGGTCAATGCACAGCTCACTTAATGGAGTAAAGTTGGCTTCAAGAGAAGTCTCTAAAAATTACTTGTCTCAGCTTTTCGCCGAGAAATCAGAAAAGTTTTACACTGATGGAATAATGTCTGTAGCGGAAAAATGACAAAAAATGATCGACCAAAATGGTACGTATTTGGTTCAGTAAGGTTCATTATAAATATAGAAAAAACTAAGTTGAAGTTTGATTAGAAATACGAAAAGACTTTTTCGACTACCCGGCTAAACGACTCTGAGACGAAAATTTTACTTTGACTGTATGTTGATGAGACTTAAGAGCATTTTTTGCTTTCTCATAAGCAATGTTTGGATGAACTTTTTTCTCAAAGCTATTAGAAAGGAAGCTTCAAATTAGCTCGGCGGAGAAAAACTTGTTCCATAACTTCAAATCTTGCTTCGGTCAAGGTTTGAGCCACTTGATACACTGCGCGGCTGGCACTTGTCTAGGGCCACTATAAAACAAATTTTATTTAAAAAATAATGTATTTGTATGCGATTAATTGCGAAGTTGTCTACAGCGCTTATTACTCACTTCCGCTTTTGAGATTTGCTTTCGAGAAAATGAAATGAAACTTTGCATTTCGCTAATTGGCGCTTGTCTAGTCGCCCCTCCATCGGAATGGTGCAGAGTACATGCATTTTTTGTGTTTTCCGTTTTTGCCACCTTCATTTTTGCCATTGCGAAAGCGTCTAAGAACGCGCTAATTGTGAGTAAAAACTGTCTGAACTTGTTGTTTGCTGTCAGCGCCCAACAACACACACTCCCAGGCGTAGGTTGAATAAACTCGCCACTCTGACTCAGAGTGCTATTTTTGCGCCAAGCTTCCCAATCGTCTATATATATATTCTATGTGTGTGTGTAAGAGCGTGTGTCCGTCCGTCGCTGTTGAATCTGCCAACTGACAAGCGTGGACCATTTCGCCTGGGTTCCATTGCGCTATTCAATTTGAAATGTAAATCCACTGCAGCACAAAAGACTTAGTCAGCTGCTCAGGCATTAATATACCAAGAAACGATATGTATTAGTATATACATACACACATACATACATATATGTATGTGTTAAGTGTTTGAGCGCAGATTTATATTGAGGAATGACGTTCAAGTTCGCTGTTGTGGCTTTTGCTGAGCGTCTGCAATTAGCATTCGACTGGCATATGGACAACAACAACAACAGAGGCCTAACGCAAACTTATATGGAGCACTGCCAGCGACGTGTAGAATTGAGAACAACAAGAATTGGGGCTCACGCCGTGTGTTGGAAAAATGTGAAAGGTCATTATGAGGTGTGATTCTCTGTAGCTTGTAAGCACTCTTCCACTGTTACGGTTACTTTCTTCATGTTCTTCATTCTATTTTACGGTGTTTGTTTTCACTCGAACGCCACGAATTACACCGAACACTAGCGAATGAAGCGCATTATGGACCACACAGCCGCACAGCCTCGGCCACAGCCGGAGCCGTAGCCGCGGGCGCAGCAAATGACAAATATTTAGCTTAATCTAACCGAAAAAAACCTGCGCAGCGCTTGTCAAGCTTCAAGTGGTTATGTGCCAACACTGGCATCAACGCTGTGAACGAGCGAAGGCAAACCTGCTGCACGGCCACCAACCGCCGTCACCACAATCGCCGTCGTCAGCGGCTGCGACACAGCAATAAACGAATTTGAGAAATAATTTAAAAAAATTAGTGTTGGCCTCATGTGGGCGTTCAGGTGGGTAGATATGGTGAGCTGGTGAGCTCGTAAAGCGCTAGCTGCTGTTGCCACTTTTTTCTTCATTTCTTGAGCAAATACAAAGCGCTCGACGCGCACAAAAGACTTAAGGCACAAACGCCGTCGCGCCGTGTGCGAGTGAACGACTAAAGCGGGGTGCAGGGGATAAGTCGGCGGCATGTTGTCATTCGACAAAAACGAAAATAATGGCTTTCAGTAGCCCATAAAAAGTTGAGAATCCGAAAAACAAGCGAATATGAAGGCCAAAGCATAATATGATAATATTGTTGCGCCGAACAAACGCGCTCTGTGCATGTATGTGTGTGTACATGCATGTAAATGTTTGAACCAACAATTAGATGGAATCTGTTATTACTCTCAATGTAGCTCCCAACCCTGCACAAAATTGAAGCCGCCAAATAATAATTAAATATACTGAAGAATCACTTTGTGTTTGTGCTTTGCGGGAAATCCCTTAAGAAGCTGCTTAATTAATTAACTCCTCAGTCATAATTAAGTCAAATCATTGCGATTCTTTCTAAAAACACATACATATTGTTTAAAATAATAATAATATCAATTAAAGTTTGTTAATTGTGTGAACTTTTATTTTCTTTAAATGCCAGAATTATAGAAGGGTGTCATATATTGGTGTTCTCTGTTTCTGTTTTTATGAAAAATATTGCTGTATGATCGATCTTTTGTCCGCACAGTGCCCCAATATTTCCTAAAAATGTGCCTATCGTGTGCAGATTTTCAAATAACGTACTAAAAATAATTTATTTAACATTTAAAGAACTTTTTTTACTCAGTAATCCTGAAAATCCGAAAACCAAATTTTTAAGGAGGTCTTCAGTGTAGATTCTTAAAAATATTTAAAACTTTTTTTCTATATTTCGGTAGTTTAGATATTCAAAAATATCTCACTAAAAGGATTTTCCGAAATTCAAATTATTTCCGAAGTTAAAGCCGTTTTAGTGTCATGGCAATCGGGCCGATTTGAGCGTTTTTTGCAGTTTTACTTGAAATTTGGCACGAATATTCTTTAAATATCTCTCTATCACATCAATTAACAAAAAATGTTACTTTTTTTGCACTGCGCGATGGAGGTGAAGTGATCCCTGTCTATGTAAATAGATCCAAAGGCCTTGAGCCCGCTTCTACAAATTGCTGGGCAATCTAGAATCAGGTGTTCTGGAGTTTCCGGTTTCAAGTCGCAAAAGCGGCAGTTTGAAGAGACTATGTCCATGTTGGACAAGTGTTTCTTGAGACTACAGTGCCCAGTATAAAGCGCGACAAGATGACGAAACTTATCTCGGCGGAGGTTGATCCTATCTCAAAATATTTCTAGGTTATAACATCCCAATAGTGAATTGGCGTGGCATATTCCTGTTGTTTGCAGCCAGTAGCGTTCTATTCCCACTCTCTTCTTCATGCGGTGCAACTCCTTGGGTGTGACCGTATGATCTTGGAAGCCGCCACAGAGCGGGGTAGTTTGTCGGCCAATTCAATGTCGCCTACCTCCTTTATGTCCCTGGCATCCAGATCAGGTGTACACGATTGCAAACTGATAGGCGGTTCAGCCTTCCTATACACTCTTCCACTAAAAGCGATTTGCCTTCATAAGCTGATATCGCTTTTAGTGTCGCTTGACAATCGCTGAGTACAGCGATACGCTGGTTGCGATAATTGTGTTGGAGATTGATTTCTGCACACTGACTTATGGTAAACACTTCTGTTTGAAAGATGCTCGGAAAACATCTTATTGATATGAATAGTTTGGCATGTGATCCCGCAATGTCGGCTCCAATGCCTTTCGGTGTTTTGGAGCCGTGAGTGTATCACTGGATAGTGCTGCCTCTTAATAGTAGGTCGAGCGTGGAATCACTCCACTCCGCCTTTGACTACTCTGAAGAGCACCAGTAGTGTGTTTCGCCAAACTTCATTTGTTGAGACGACATTACCCTCTTCGCTAATGCCGTCTGCTATGGAAGCACTAGGATGCAGTGGTGTGCCTTCCACGTTCAAGTGCTGCGTTAGGCATTTGCTTGAGACAGACGCAGTTGAGTCCTCGCCTGTTAGCCAACAACACTCTGCCGCCATGAACAGATGCTAAGGTGTGAGCTCTAGCATGACTTCTAGAGATCCTACTCGTTTCAACGGTTAAGCTCCTTCTCTCAATTTATACAAAAATTGAACCATCGACGGACTGAAATAATCTAACTTAAGCCTTATACAAATACTATTTATTAACTCAAATTCAGTAACTCCTTTTCTCGATTAATTACAAATATAATTTAGGTCTTTAGTAGCTGTTTTCTCACTATTAAGGTTTCGGACCATCCATCTAGCATTTAGCAGTACTCAGGAATATTTACCTTCATAGGCCTGAGCCAGCATAGAGCCGAATGACTATTTTTAGCGATGATCGCTTTTTACTCTACGGAAGGGTCGAATAGAAAAGAGTTCATTAAGAGAGTGAAATTTCAAACAAGGCTAATAGGGATCCCTAAATTGTCTTCTAGGTAACCAATCTCTTACTCCTAACGAATAACCAGTATTTATAAACATTCAGCGTATTAATATTACTGACGAACTTATTCATAAATAAGCGTATCAGTTTTTCACCAATATCGATAGGGCAATGAATCATAACTAAAACAAGCAAAAGCCTGCAGAGCTGCCAAAACTAAGCGCTGCTTAAATAACAACAATTTAGTGCTAATATTATGATAACCTACGGAATAAGCACAAAACTCAGCGTTATTGAAATATCAGTCTGCGGTCTTTATTAATCATCGCTTTAAGCGACTGCAATCGAATCCACCACTGAAAACCCCCAAACATAAGCATACATAGACATAGGCCACCAGCTATAGACGCTCATAAAAATGTTGACTTCACTTACCTCAAAAGAGCCGTTGCTCGGATGTCAGCCGCCATGCCTGCAGCTACCTTAGGCCGCCTGGGTTACGCTGGAAGCAATTGGACTTGACTTGGCACTTCACTTTCTCAGCCGAACGACGCGCAGCCTTGTCCACAGCGCGGCTTATCTACGCGCACTGCAAACACTTTTGTGTGTGAAAGGCAAACAGCGAATTCGGAAAACTCTATTGAGTGCTTAGGTGACACAGAGCAAACAACAGCAACAAATACAATAACAACAAAGCAGCTAGAAGACCGCAAAGCAAATGCTAGTCACAGAACTGTAAGGTGTGTGGTGTGTGTAAGGTGGATGGGTGTGTGTGTTTATTACGGACGTGTTGTTTATTCACTCGGAGCGATTTGTAAGCGTGATAAGCATCTTATCTGCGACTCAAATGCGCACGTTTATCTCCGTTACGCCGAACACTTCCCTATTTGTGCGTCGTTTTTATGCGCGCGTGTGTGTGTGTTTGTGTGTGGTTGGGCTGAATGCACTTGCGTTGTTGCGTCGTTTTGGGCGACTGCTGCTTTCACACGGCGGCGCGGTGCGGAAGCGGGTAGGCGGGCTTCCAATTGCTCTTACTTTTCGGCAGGTAAATGCGCTTTGCTTTGTCAATGAATGAACGATTATGTCACGCTGTTTACCGAACAATTATTTTACTGCCTTTCGCAGAGGCCTGTCTGTGTGTGTGTGTGTCTTATCTTTGTGCTCCTTTTGCCTTTGCGCTCTACGTCTGTTTGATCACTCAGCTAAAAGGCACTGCTGATTCATTCATGGAAATTTCAATTGTGGTTGCACAAGCACACACACATTCAGCTGTGTCTGTGTGTTATTAGAACAATGGGCCGGAAACGGATGCCCGTCTACAATGCAACTGAATAAATAATTGATTTTTTTTTATTTTATTTTATTTTTATTTCTTTTGCCGTGTATCCTGTCGCGCCGTGTCAACAGGCAATGTCTGCCTTTTTGCTTTCAACTTTTTTGTTTTTTGCCTTCAAGGCGTTTAAGAAGACTCCTCAGAAGGTTTGTGTTGTCACGCACGAAGCAACAATTAATCACTGGACTATTTTTTTTCAATTTTGAAGCAATTTTTTCGGGTTCGCTTGCAATTGCACTTTGAGTTTAACTATTATCTAACAGTTTTGTGGCAGACAATTCCCCTTTTCGTAAAACTGGCTTTCGAAAAAATTATTTCCAAAATGCTCTTTCCAGCATACAAAAGACTTAAGCCACGAACCTGCTGACTTTACACTAAAAACACCGTTGGTTTTATGAATTTTTCAAAAATTGCAGCGCAAACTGCATTTGTCACACAAAATGATTGAGACACAAATCCCAAAAATGCACACAAAATTTTCACCGCGACCAACAACAATTTGAGGCCTTCCGATTTCATTGACTCGACAGCGCGGAAACCAAAACTCAACTGAGCACACCAACAGCCAACATGTGGGCTTGGACCGCGCGCCGACGTCGGTTGTGTTGATTCGCCTACATGCACACCGCGGCCGACTGCTGACTGCTGCTTGCTGCCTGCTGGCTGGTGGCTGCTTTTTGGTGGTTGATTGTTGGCGGTTGGCTGGCTGACTGGCTGTCGACAGCTGTTGTAGATTGCAACAACCACTGCCTGCTTGGCTGACGGCACGATCATTAAGCAGGAGTGCCGTTGTTGTTGCTTTTGTTGGCTAACGTAAACCTACGCGCGCGCCTCAATGAATTCATTCACAAAAACAGACGCACTCAACCGGTAAGCCGCGCCGCGCCGCACACACGGCGTCGCACAAAACTACTCACAACATGTTCGAGCGTCCGTCCGTCCGGTGTATTGGTGCGCGCTGGCTCTCACCTGGCGCACTCGACGCCTGTGTAGGCTGAGTTGGCTGAAAGCACCGGGTTAACACACAAATTTATGAGCGAACAAGCTGGCCGCAATGAGCTAATGCCATCACATACATATATGTATGTATATGTGTATGTATGTGCATGTGTGTGTGTTTATAACTAAATTTGTGCTAATCTTAGCATTATTGGCGAATTAAGTATCGGCGGCGTATTGTGTTACAAAGTAGGCAAGAGCCTTTTCATTTCGCCATTCTTATTAGAAGCGCTAATGTGTCGCCCATTCAAGTGGGTGAAGTGAGAGCTCGCCTTTATTTGCATTCATTTGCACTTTGTGGCAGTTCGCAGATCATTCACTGGCTAAATGTGCTAATTTATCGCTGAATGAGCGAAGAATTTTGTTTTTCATTCAATTATATATATGTATATGTATATATATATGAACGTATATTTGTATTTACTTGGTGAGGGACTTAAATCCTTCGCTGTCTTCGCGCAAAAGCTTTTCTGGAGTTAATTGAGCGACTGTGAATTGGTGACTGCCTCACACCGCCGCAAGCACTTTTATGCAAATCGAAATTGTAATGTGTGTGCGCATGCGCCGCCCTTTGTTCACAAATTTTTGCGGTTGCTGCGGTTTCTTTGGGCCCCAACCATGCCAAGGCGCTGTAGCCGCTCAAAACTCAAAGTCAGTTGTGTATGAATCTTATACATTTCAGCAGAGCTCTAGTACAGTGGCAGACACTTGAGTTGCATTTTTCTATAATTAAGTGTTTTAGAGAGATGCCTTGGTTGGAGGTTGCTTCCTCTTCTTCTTCTTTAGTGGCTTAGACACCGCTTACGCGGTTATAGCCGAGTTAACAACAGCGCGCCAGCCGTTTCTTCTGTTCGCATTGAGGCGCCAATTGGAAATTCCAAGCGAAGCAAGGTCCTTCCCCACCTAGTCTTTTCAAAGGAGTGGAGGTCTTCCTCTTCCTCTGCTTTCCCCGGCGGGTAGAGCGCCGAATACTTTCAAAGCTGGAGTTTTCTCGGCCATTTGGACAACATGACCTAGCCAGCGCAGCCGCTGTCTTTTCATTCGGTGAACTATGTCAATGTCATCGTATATCTCATAGAGCTCATCGTTCCATCGAATACGATTTCTTCTATCGAACCTTTCTCTCGAAAACTTGTAACGCCGACTCATCACGACAGGAATAATGAGTGACTTATGGAGCTTGGTTTTTTTCGTCGAGAGAAGACTAGAAATTAGAACTACCTGCAATGTGAAATTAATTACTGAAGTATGTGGTCTGGAGAAGGATTGACAACAACTCCTAGAACTTATGTAACATAGGCCTGGCTTCTTTTGCGAATTGCCTGTTCTGCGACTTGGAGTCCGATACAGAATAAAGGATCTTGGATGCATATTTCCAAATAGGGATCACATCGCCTCAATATCACCTAGTGGTATATTGGAATTTATCAATTTTCTGCGGTTAGGTGAGTCGCAGAGGGCACAATAGACCTTAGAACACGGTGCAATCCTCATTTTCTTATCTAATCTAATATTATCTAAATGTGGTCTCAAAGACTATGCTGGATAAAGCTAATTTCTAATTCTTGTTTTCCGCTAAGAGAAGGTAAAAGTCTTTGCCGATAATTTTCGAATTAAAAAGAGTTAATTGACGTCCGCTGCGTTAAGCTCTTTTGACATCGATTAACTCTGGACCTCTAAACTTTATGTTAGCTTAGCAGACGCTGGTCAACAAGTAGATCCTTTGCGACTGGGAGATCATTTCAGTCCAACGCTTGTACTGAACTACTGGGTCCCAGTAAAGTTTATCTTGCCGCAATCGCAGAAATTTTTACTGGTGGTTGCCCAGTAGACATGCACAGGCACTGTCTCCTACACTATCCAACTTTTGTAAGACTGGGGTTGAAACATCTCGGCAGTAAAAATTTTGGCGAACCTGGCGAAATAAAAGGAATTGATATCCTCTTCTTCTTTCTTTATTGGCGTAGACACGGTTTACGCAGTTATAGCCGTTGATATCAGCTGCCGCAACAAATTTGTTGAAGGTTCGAAGCGAAAGTCTTTGCAATCAGTACTTAGGAATACTTAGCTGTCATAATGGACTGGAGTTCTCTGCCGTCCACATAGGATCGGCTATTGGATCGATCTTCTAAACTGGCACAATCTAATCTTTCACATGCGGTCAAAAGGGTCAGGGATTTCACCTGTCCAATAGCTCTTGGAACCTCCCTCTAAGTAGTCAGTCGAAAGTAGTTATTCGGTAAATGTATGTATTCAGGGGTACCGCTTTATGCAACGAACTAAGCAGCGTGAATTGTCGACTAAATTAACTCGCGTACTTTTTCGGGTCCAACGAAGCATTATCAGCGAAAAAGATTATTGTGTTTGTTTTTTTGACTGAGAAAACATACAAGCTGAACTACAACTTGACGGAGCTGGTTCGGGAGCAGCTAAAGCAAATGTATTCCCGAAAACTTATTGGAGAAAAAGCTTATATGGTTATTGGGCTGAAAATACAAAGGCTGATGAGGTGGATACAGAGAAGTATTAACATATTATGCAAATTGGTAGAGTTTGTGGGTTTTATAATTGCGATACAAGGAAAATATTCGAGCTCGGTCCACGTAAATGAAAGGATCGCGAAATGTATGAAAAGGTATTTATACTCATTTTGCAAAAATAGGTTAAAATAGTTGATATGAGTGAGCCTATATTATGCACCGTAACTAAGTGCTTCTCCACTTTTCACGGCAGTATACTTTTATTGCTTGCTGTCGTAAACGCCTGCTTGCAGCTATATATAGTTGAAAGAAGCCGACTTCGGTGGCGCGTCTCAATGAAGTTATGTTGAGTGCACGTCGACATGCACATGTACAAACAGTCCGTGTTTACACAAGTGCATGCGCGTCAAAGCCAGAAGCCGTCTCCACGTCGCAACGCTGCCGCAAGTCCGACTTCGTGCGCTATCGCTTTGGGACAATGCGAACTAGCGATCAACGATACAAAACAAATGTGAACTTTCGTAATAGACAACAACAACAACAGTAAAACAATACATATGGCAGTCGCGAATTCTAAAACAAGCTTCATCACAAATACAGTTATATCTTTAGACTGACATACATATGTTTACATTTATATGTATATCGGCATAGTGAGCACACTGTGTTAAGTGAGAGGACAGCCAAGGTGACGGTGACAGACCGAAATATCCGATACATACCTACAAGAACGAGGACTGGCGGTCGAGCCACTGCCGTAATCAGTAGCTTAAATAGTGAAAAATGTAGGATGAACAAGTAGCACACACACACACGCATACACAGTAACGAATTGGTACATTCATACGTTATGTTAGCAACAACAAAAGACAATATTGTCGTCATGCTGCTGGAAATTTGAAGGCACACATAATTGAGGCCTTGAAATAGCAGCTTGATGTTTAGTATTTTTATTCTACAAACTTTTCGCACACTCGCGTCAAGTGGCACAATCACTCCATATATGACGCCTTTGACCGACAAAGTGTTCCTTATATGTACGCACGACGAACGGGTTGGCGAGGCATGCAGCTCTCAAATCCCATTTCTCCCTGGCTATTTAACAACAACAATAGGCCAATAAAGAAGCTCTACTGCCTACAGTGTTGGCGCTGTTTAATAGAACAAATAAAGAAGTGGCTTGCCGCGCAGTCGCATACCCACGACAGCGAATGTGTGCAACCGACGCAAATGGGCAGAAGTTTCAAGCTTGTTTATTTGACTTTCCCATTCTCAACTCAATACTCATCTTTGCCGCTTCTCACCTTTGTAGGCGTTCGATAAATACAATTTGCCAACGCTTATGAGCGTTAACGAGTTGACAAATACTGGCGATAAAGCGTTCGTCCGACGCAAGAAAATATTTCTGATAGAGCAAACTTATTTTTCGATTTAATTTCAACTAGCCGTTGTTCATTTATCTTATAATTGCAAATTACATAAAAATTGTTGTTTATTAGAAGACTATGCATTTGTGCTGGCCGAGGTACCAGGCTCAATTATTTCTTCTTTAATGGGTTCGGCTGGTATTAGAGACGGTGGAATGTTTAGAGTCTGTAAAAAGTTTATTTAAAAATCTTTCCTATTATGCAAAAATAGCTGTATTGATAGCTCACCTTTCCCGGGCATGCTGCTTCGTACTGATGCTTTAAGCTTTCCATTTCATAAACACATGTGGACAAGGCTGTCCTTAATTCGCACAGCAGAACCATGTCGGAGCGCAGTTCATTGAATGCGTTACATATTTCCTCGGTTGGCGGCGGTGAGGGATCTACAAACAAGAATTTGTATTAGTTCAACGAAACTAAATAAATGTAGCAGAAAAATCACTCACCGACTTTAAACTCTTGTATGGCTTGTTCCAATGCTTTTACCTTACGCTGGCCGATGTTTGCAGGCAGTTTCATTTTCTGCGAACGCAAAGAAACACCAGATCCACGTAGGTCTGAGAACTTTATGCCACTTCCCCCTATTTCTATAGCATTTACCACCGAATCAACCTTCGAGGGACGTGGCTGATGATGTAGTTTTTTCTTAACAAGTTTCTTTTCATATTTGCGTGCGCTCTGCACATTGGTGGCGGCATCACTTTGCTGTTGTGGTTATAAATTTTTCAAAATGAATTACTAGGAAAATGTTTACACACAAATATTCGTACCTGATCCGCCTGTGAAATGAGTTTTTGTAGATCTTGTGTTTTGCGTTCGCGCTCCTTCTTGCGTGCTTCGATCTTCTTAAGCTCATTCAAGAGCATTTGCTCTTCTTCTACTTGTTGGGTAGTTCGCTCAAATAATTTTTTCAGTTGATCCTTGCGCTTCCTTTCGTGTTCTGCATCAAAAGCATATGATTTTTTGTCACTACTCTGTCCCTTGGCTTTGGCGAGCAGACCTACTACTTCATAGTAGCGCTCTTTCAGATCTTCCACAGATTTAACGCCATGCTGTGCACGATCCCAACGATCAGCCATAACGATAAAACGCAGATCGAAACTAAAATTTTTGTTTTAAAGAAATATACATATTTTAATGTGAAATATAGTTTATTACAACACTCACCGTTTAGCCAAATCGAACAGATGATCGGTTTGTGCTTTGTTCCACTTTTGTACGTTCGTACGCAAATGTGTGTTATACTCTGTCATAGTGTAGGTGGGTATTTGAAGCTGCTTATTGAATTTAGCAAAGGGATAATCTTTTTGATCGTCTGTAGTACGACGCCAATGATGGAATACAGCGCCGTCTGTGCGTGCTGGATTATTGAAAGGAGCCCATTCCCACTTGCGCACTTTCTTCATTCCCAAACGAGCTTTCGCTTGCTTGTAACCCGCTCCAATACCAAGTGCTACAAATTATTTCATGCTGAATGTGTTTTGGGTAAAAATTAATAAATAATATACCAGTGTCTGTTGGTAAAAGCGGTGGAGCATCTTTGTTGTCATTGTAGAGCAGAGCGAATACTTCGCGGTGCATACCCTCTGGGCGTTTGGAAACTCCTTTAGCTCTGCGGTTGTTTGTGTTGAAAATATAGCATTAATACAATTAAAATGTTTACAGCGATTAGATTATACACTTACTTTTCAAAGTTTCGCCGTTTCTGCACCAGAAATGATTCACGAGTCACTTCGGGCGTATTGGCCCGCTCGATGTCTAAAATATCACGTACATCTGCCATTCTGCAATTGTTCTAACAACTGCCTTCGATAGAATAAACAATATTCCACAAATAAATTATAAATTTCGCACTATCCACTAAATATTCTAAATTTGTTGATATGAAATGCTCAGAGGAGCAAAAATGTTTATTTGGTAGAATGACAGATGCATTCAACTGTCAAGTTAAGGCGATGCCAGACTCTACGTTTTGGTGCGCAGCTAAAATTCAGGTTCCAATTGTAAAGAAGCGACACTGGCACTACACGTGTTTGAGAAGCCGCATGTTTTCGTTGATTTGGCTGTGAGCGGTGTGAATTAAAGTGTGTGGTTTAAATTATTGTTATTTCATTAAAATAATCACAATTTTTTTCCAATTTCTGCATAAAAGTGTGCAAGAGTGCCTTAGAAAGTAAAATCAACAAAAATTGTAGTGAATACATTGAAATACAACGATTTTTTAATGGATTTATCTGTAAACAAAATTCGGCGCTCCGTAGAGCAGTTGCGCGAATATTTGCAGTCGACGCAGCAATCAGCTGATGAGGACAGAGCGCTGCTCAGGTTTTTAAATACAAATGTAAACAATAACAAATAGTTTGTTTACATATGCATTAACACGCTATTTGCTTGTTTGACTTTTAGGATCCCGGTGAAAAAGATGTGGACGCGCTCTTCAATTATTTAAGTGAGCATATATTGGAACCACGCTGGACTGCAGCTATTGCTACTTCGTTTGAAAACGTTCTATTGTTGTTAATCACACGCAGCATACCATACGATGAACACATCGACGAAAGCAATTATGAGACATATCAGAAAAAATGTATTGCGCTGGCCACCATGATGCGCCTCTCCGTTGACACAAATCGGTAAATATTGAATACATATTTTTTCTTGCGTTGCACTTACTCTGCTTTTTCAACAGCTATGCCATCAGTTACTTCCGAAACAAACCCGCACCCTTCGAATGCCCACAACTGACCGAAGGAACTTCGTCCACCAAACGCTGCAAGAATAGTACTAAAATAACTCCAGTTGACATCGTGAAATGTTGCTATCATTTGTTGTGTGCGAATCCAGTATTTTTCAAAGATCTCTGGAATTGGTCTGTTTTTCTTGAACACTTCGTTGACTCAAAGCAGAGTGATTTGTACCAACTGTATTGCAACCAAATTATTGCAGTACTGACAAATATGAGTGCCTCACAGCTACAAACTATGAACGCGCAAATCTCGCCAGCTGCGCTTTTGCAATTTGATGAAGAACAAAATTTAAGACCTACTACGAAATCGAGTAGTTTTTTTGAAGACTCCAAACCGGATAAGACAATTACACTAAAAATAAATTCGCATTTAGTCACGGACATGGAGGGTGTTCTTTTGCCCATTTTCAATAAAGACAATTATGAGTTTTATTCAACTAACGACGGTCTGCACGATAACATCGTGAAAGTTGATTCGACTAAAGTTAATTTGCGAAGCATTGCTTTGGGAATTGCTTCGGCAAAAGCTATATGTCTCTCGGGTCCAGTAGGCTGTGGAAAGACTACACTTGTCGAATATTTGGCGCGCAAAACGGGACGTACTTGTCCGAAACCTAGTGAAATCGAGCAGAGAAGTCTTGAAAATTCTGAAAATCAACATATAAATAACGGCGGTATCACAAACGGAAACGATAAAGTGCCTGTCGGAAATAAAAGAAAACATGATTCTGACGTTTTGAATGACTTTGAGCAAAGTCTTGACGCTAACGGTATTAACTCGAACGGTTTCTTACGCATACAACTGGGCGATCAAACGGATAGCAAAATGCTTTTAGGTCAATATCGCTGCACTGATGTTCCCGGCGAATTCGTTTGGCTGCCTGGTGTGCTAACGCAGGTAATATAAAATCCAAAAAATAACTATTTCGAAATATTTAAAAATGTTTTAAATTTTAGGCCGTTATGAATGGGTATTGGCTGCTTTTGGAAGACTTGGACTCGGCAACACAGGATACTTACACGATTTTAAGTAGTCTACTGGAAAATAATTACTTGAGCGTGCCTGGTTTCCGTGACTGCGTCAAAATCGAACCCGGTTTCCAGTTATTTGTAACCGTACGGTATGTAACGTGCTTTGAATTTCCAAGTGAAATGTTTTAATAATTCAAATTTATTTAGTACGAACAAATCTTCGACAAGCGCCGGACAGAAGTCACTCTTTGCACTATTGGAAAAATATCTCTACACAATAAATATTCTGCCACTTTCACGTAATGAACTCTGCAAAGTGGTTAGCACGAATTATCCCAAGCTAGCGACAGTAGCTAATCGCATAGTCGATGTGTTTCTTACGTTCTCCAGTGGTGATCACACAGCAGCCGATAATTTGCGTCAACAAGAATCTGCTGATAAAGCCGATACCACCGAAAAATATGTCGCTTTGCCGTTTGAGCAAGTATCGCTCTCAGCTATTCCAAACTCCGGCCGTTTGGTGTCCACACGCGATCTCATCAAGCTATGCCAGCGCTCGAACCCTGTGTTTTCTGTGACTAGCATGGAATGTGCTTACTTCGTCTTCCAAAATGCTGTCGACGTTTTCTGCTCTTATCTGCCGCAGGGCCAAGAAAAAACCAAACTTATCGTCAGCATCGGCGCCAAATTGGGTATTATTCAGTCCCGTTGTGAATATTTTGCAAACGATTACAAACCCGAGGTGTTCGTGAATAGCAACAGAATAAAGGTTGGTCGCACAGAACTACATGCAAGACCACTGGAAGAAGCATTTAGAGGTGATATGGATGACTTGGAAGAAGAAACGAACGGTGATGAACCACTGGCGATTAAGCGTCAGAAGTTGAACGACGATGATGAAAATGCACTCACTACTATAAAGCGCACGCTACAAGCGTCAAAGAATGCCACATTCTCATTTACCAGAATGGCATCGTGTATTTTGGAGCGCATCGCGGTTTGCGTGTCGCATGCCGAACCCGTACTGCTCGTCGGCGAAACCGGTGTGGGTAAGACATCCTCCGTGCAGTACTTGGCCCAGCGTACGTACCACAAACTGGTTGTGGTCAATATGAATAATCAATCGGACGTATCCGATCTCATTGGCGGTTTCAAACCGGTCGATCTGACATATGTCATGACGCCGCTGCGCTGCGAGTTCGATACACTCTTCCGCGCCACCTTCAACGTTGACAAAAATCAAACATTCCTACACAAAATGGAGATCTGCTATAACCAAGGCAATCACTTGGTTATAGTTAAACTGATGTTAACAATTATCAATTCAGTATTCAGCAAGGCTGAACGCAATGAGCTGCGACCAAAGGATATCAAGAGTCTGCCGCGTTGGCAAAGACTAAAAGTGAACGTGCTCAAACTCCTTACGCAGCTGAGTAAGTCAATAAACATTTCGTTTGCTTTCATACCGGGTTCGCTTGTGAATTGCATTAAAAACGGCGATTGGATATTGTTGGACGAAATAAATTTGGCCTCAGCAGAGATGCTTGAGTGTCTGTCGACCATTTTGGAGCCCGATGGTTCGGTGGTGCTGCTGGAGCGTGGTGACTTTACGCCGGTAAAACGACATCCCGACTTTCGCATATTCGCTTGTATGAACCCCAACACAGATGTCGGCAAGAAGGATCTACCAGTGGGCATACGCAATCGTTTCACAGAATTTTTCGTCGATGAACTGACCACAGATGTCGATCTAACTTTGCTCATAAGCGACTATTTGAAAACCACTGGCATACAACGTAAGAGTGTTGCAAGTTTGGTGCAATTATACAAGAAACTGAAGTTGTTGTCGAAGCTTGAGTTGAATGATGGCCTTGGCAACCGACCGGTATTTTCTTTGCGTACTCTGTGTCGCTCGCTGCGCATCTGCGCGAAGAACTTATGCGGCTCTGTGGAACGCAATCTCTACGAGAGCTTTTGCATGAGCTTCCTTACACAGTTAGACCCGGTTTCACACAATGTGGTCCTACACCTGATACAACAAGCGCTCTTGAGCAACGTCAAAGCTGTATTAAACCAAAGCATACCGAAGCCGGGTGAGAATTATCTGAATTTTGAAGGCTACTGGATACAGCAAGGCCCCAAAGAGCCGGAGGAGTACAACAGTTACATTTTGACAAAAAGCGTTAAGGAGAACTTGCGTGATTTGGCGCGTATCATCTCAATTGGTAAACTCCCGGTGCTGTTGCAGGGTCCTACGAGTGCGGGTAAAACCAGTTTGATTGATTACGTGGCAAGGCGTAGTGGTAACCACTGCCTCCGTATCAACAATCATGAGCACACCGATCTGCAGGAATATATTGGTACATATGTCGCTGACGCCACAGGTAAATTGAGCTTCAAGGAGGGTGTGCTAGTGCAGGCCATGCGCAATGGCTATTGGATCATATTGGATGAGCTGAACTTGGCTTCCACCGACATTTTGGAAGCTTTGAATCGTGTGCTGGACGACAATCGCGAACTCTTCATACCCGAAACGCAGACTTTGGTCAAGGCGCATCCAAACTTCATGCTGTTCGCCACACAGAACCCGCCCGGTTTGTATGGTGGTCGTAAAACTTTGTCGCGCGCTTTCAAAAATCGCTTTATCGAACTACACTTTTCGGATATACCACGCGAAGAGCTGGAGATTATTTTGGAGAAACGCTGCTTAATACCATCATCGTATGCCAAGAAGATGGTAATGTGCATGTCCGACCTGCAGAAGAATCGCAAGACCACTACTAAAAACGTATTCACTCTGCGCGATCTTTTCCGCTGGGGCAACCGTTATACCTTCGCTGACAAGCAGCTATTGCAGGATACGCAGTATGACTGGAACCAGCATCTCGTTGAGGAGGGCTACTTAGTGCTGTCCGCCAAAGTGCGCACTGACATCGAAATCGAAATAATCGAGGAGACTTTGTACAAAAACTTCCGCAAGCGCGTCGATCTCTCCCGTCTCTTCGACGCACAGTCCAGTGCGGAGACATGCTCGGCAGTGACACGCAATATTATTGACGCAATAAGAGCGTATAAGCTGCGTGCCGATATTGTTTGGACACGCAATATGACACGAATGGCTGTGCTGACAGCCAAAGCGCTGCAGTTCAACGAACCCGTGCTGCTTGTCGGCCCCACCGGCTGTGGCAAAACCACCGTGTGTCAGCTGCTGGCCAGCATATGTGGCGTTCAATTGCGAATACTCAATTGTCACATGCACACAGAGGGCGCTGATTTCTTAGGCGGCTTGAGACCATGTCGCGAATCGAATGAAGATAGTAACAGTGCCAAGAAGCTCTTTGAATGGGCTGATGGACCCCTGATTCTGTCTATGCAAGAGGGCTCCTACTTCATGGCCGATGAGATCTCTTTGGCAGAGGACTCAGTGCTGGAACGTTTGAATTGCATACTGGAACCTGAGCGCACAGTGCTACTAGCCGAGAAGGGCGGAGTTGGAGAGTCGGATAATCCAGCGGAAATCGCCAAAGATTTTGTTGTACAGGCGAAAGAGGGTTTCCAGTTTCTGGCCACCATGAATCCCGGTGGTGATTTTGGTAAAAAGGAGCTCTCGCCTGCGTTGCGCAATCGTTTCACCGAAATCTGGTGTTTGCCATCTGACACCAAAGAGGATTTGATACAAATTGCCAGCAACTGCATGCTGGAGAGCGCACAAATGGCATCGAACACAAGCAAAGAAGAGATTACGAAAATTGCCAGCTACCTTGTGGAAGTAGTGCTGCACATGCGTGACGTTGTTGAGAAATTTAGGTACTCTATACGTGACATATTGGCCTGGGCAAACTATATTGCCAGCAATGCACACTTAACATTTGCGGAGAAAGCCATTTTTGGTTTAGAAACAATTTTCCTAGATGCCTTGGAACTCTTGCCACACGAGTCCTTGGTGAAGGTTGAGTTACTCCGAAGACAGATTGTGGAATTTGCCATCAAACAGGCTGCGCTCATTTTAAACGAAAGATTCACCTTCGACGATTTGACAGAAAAGCGCGGCACGGAAGTAGTGCACACCTTCGAAAAATTCGGTATCAAGCCTTTCTTTATATCCACCAACAGCGATTCCAATATCGGCGCAAGCAAGAACTTTTTATTCGAAGCGCCCACCACCAAACAAAACCTATTTCGCTTGCTCTCGGCGCTTTCCTTGCGAAAACCGATACTGCTGGAGGGGCCCCCGGGCGTTGGCAAGACTTCCACTGTGGAGAGCATAGCTGCCGCGATTGGCTATCGCATTGTGCGTATAAATCTCTGTGAGCACACAGATTTGGCTGACCTATTTGGCACGGATCTGCCAGCCGAAGACAATATCCTGGACGCTGCCGTAATAGAAGGCAGTGCAGATGACAAAGCTGGGTTTGCAGGTGCGTTCGTATGGCGCGACGGTCCATTATTGGCTGCGTTGAAGGCCGATAACACCTGGATTTTGCTGGATGAATTGAACTTGGCGCCACAATCGGTGCTGGAGGGCCTCAATGCGATACTCGATCATCGTGGTGAGGTTTACATACCCGAATTGAATAAAACCTTTACACTGAATAAACAGACGCGCGTTTTCGCCTGCCAGAATCCACTCAAGCAGGGCGGTGGCCGCAAAGGTTTGCCACAATCTTTTCTAAATCGTTTCAACAAAGTCTACCTACGCAAACTCACCACGCAAGATCTACTCTTCGTGGTAAATGGTAAATACGAAGCATATTTCGAGAAACTTCGTGCGCGCTTCGCCAAACTGCTCACCAACTGTAACATCGGCGGCGAAACCAATCTATTTGACTTATATCAAACAATATCGAAGGATAAGCTTTCTCTTGAGTCTGCTACTGGAGGAGGCGACACCGCACCCGTCATCGCATTGGATGTGACCAATAGACTTGTAAAGTTCTCCGAAACACTCGATAACGGCATAGCGGCCTTGGAGTTCGGTTACCGCGGTGGCCCTTTCGAAATAAATCTACGCGACATTCTACGTTGGTGCGATTTGCTGGTGCATCCAGAGACGGGATTCATTTTCCAAACCGATAGCTGTTCAGCAGCCACCACTCCTTTGGATCTGTTTCGCAGGAATTTCGAAAACTTTCTGTTAACACTGTATGAGCGCATGAAGTTGGTTTACTACCAACGCATGCGCTGTGACGAGGACAAACGTTTCATACGCAATGCATTCGGCAAAGTATTCGCTTGTGATGCCGATCAACTTAACAGCATATCCGAAGATGTCTCACTCTATTGGACGTCTGAGAAAATCTATTTGAATGACATTGTGCTGGATCGCAGTGGCGATGCACAGGCGCTGCGCTCGTTGCGTGGCAAAGATTTATGTCCGATTCTGCTGAGCTCTCAGCGCGAGATGTTGAAAAATATGGTGGAGTGCGTGCGCATGGAAAAGCCGGTGCTGCTGTGCGGACCGACCGACACCGGCAAGACGAAGCTGATCGACCTGTTGTGCACGCTCTCGAATCAGGTGTGCAATACGGACACAATAGACGACTCTGTGACGGGCAGCTTCCAACAGGTAACTACCACAGGGATTGGAGGTATATGTGAGAATGTGATCTAATTAATGTTCCTTTCCATTTTCAGATTGATTTAAACAGACATTTAGAGGAGATATCGCAAAGTGTAGAGGCCGTGCTTGCCTCGCAGCTGCGTTCCATGATACTTGAGCGTAAATCAAATGCTTACAAAACCGCTGCCGAGCTGCTACATATTTGGAGTGCATATTCCAAGGAATCCAATGCTAAACTAGGTAAGCATTCAATAGTGTAAATGTCTAACGGTACTTTTATTGATTTTTTAAACATCATTTCACAGCCAACAACAACGCCACATCTATGGCGGACGAGCTGGCGAGTTTCCGCAAGCGCATACAACGCCTAAATAAAGCCATCACTGCTCTGTTGGAATTCTCAAACGATGCCAGCGCAGAAAATCGTGCGCCATCGTACAAAGACACACTAGCTCAACAGCAAAATCGACTTAACACACTGGAAAACCATGTGCGCAACGCTGACACACTCAACACGGGTGGCTCCTTCGAATGGGTTGACTCCAAAATCGTTAAATCGCTCAAATTCGGTCAATACATTTTGTTGGAGCATGTAAATTTGTGCTCCTCCGCAGTTTTAGATCGTCTCAATCCGGTATTCGAGCCGAACGGTAACCTCTTAATATCGGAAAAAGGTGTGTCGGCAAATGAAAGCGCTGAAATTGTTGAGAAAGCGCCGAACTTCCGTGCCTTCCTCACAATCGATCCCAAAAACGGTGAATTGTCACGTGCCATGCGCAACCGCTGTGTGGAGCTGGCAATAGCGAAGGACACCTACAGCACGGACGACATGCGCTTGATTGTCTACAAGAACGGAGTGCGTGGCATGGTCGCGATCAACTGCATACTCGACATACACAAACGCTTAATGCAATCGACGCCAATCAACAACTACAACATCACGCATCTCACACAGTTCGCATTCCTCACCGCCTCGTATGCGCGTATTGGCTACGATATGGAGCGTGCCATCTATGTGAGCGGCATGGAAGTGTATGTGTATTCCGCAAACACCGATCTCATGGGCTACGGTCTGGCGTATTATCAGAATCAGCTGCGCGAGATTGTTTTGGACGAAACTAAGAAATTCGGTTTGCTTGCGCCGGCAGCGGCTGTGGACGAAGATCTTTTGCGCGACATTGTGCTGCCTGGCGATGAGTTGCATGCGCTCTCTTTGATCAAACTACAAACTGAGCCGCTGCGTAGCCTACTCCGTTACGATGAACGCGCGCAAACGGCGCTCGCAGATGTCTTTGCTGAGTTCGCCAAGCTCGACTTGATCACAGTGGATCGCCAGCAAATAATTAAGTTCTGCATCTATATGCTATATGAATGCAGCGCTGTAAACGATGTGGAGTTGCGTTATTTGTATTTGGAGAAGCTGCTGAGCGCACACCCAGCTTTGAAAAGTTTATCGAAGTCTCTATATGCCTGCATAAAACATGCCAGCGCGCACTTCGAATCCACCCTTAATGAGCTGCCATGGAACAACAAACTATTTAGGCGCATACGCGCCTACGCCAGCCAACCAGCGAACGTGATAAATCACAAGAGTTTCTGCCTGAGTGCACAACTGGTCGCCAATCTGCTGCTGCTGCCTGTGCCGCAGTCCCACACAGTAAACATCGGTGAGGCAGATGCGCTCACCTACTCACAAATTGTTGCCGTGGATCCAGTGGCCGACCGTTACGAAAATGTGCTGCTACAGAATCTCTCCAATTTCATTACGAGGCTGCGCGAAGTGCTGAGCGCATCATTGGACTATGCGCACATTGATGTGAAGACGTTCTCGGCACTGGTAACAGCATATTTATGGTATAACCGCTTTCTGAGCATATCTCAGGAGAGATTGGTAGTGAAGAAGGAACTGAACCGGCGTCTGTTGGATAGGCTGGTGTTGCATTTCAAGTGGCTGGAGAAGAACTTGCTACAATTACTCACCAAGATGCTGCCAAACTACTGCCAATTAAATGCGGACTACAACAACAGCCTGCAGCAAATAAGTAATTATATAGTCAGCATTAAACAGCCGCTCAATTTGATGCGTAAGATCTACAACAAACACCTCACATATTTCCCGCCGTTCTATCAAGAAGAGCAGGTACAGTATTTGTTTCCCTTTTAAGTCATTGACGAACGTTCCTTATGCATCCCCTACTTTTAGATCCAATTCCACAAGTTGGTTAGAGTGTTGGACCAATTACTGGTTGTGGTGCCTTCGTATGGCAGTTATACAACGGAACTCGTGCTAAAGAAGTTTCTGGCGCAGAACTCGGTCAATGCTAGACGCGCACGCGCCATTGTAAACAAATGCTTGGAGCAGCGCGCCAATGCCAAGGTGAAACAGATTAATTTGCAACCGTCACAGGGCGCCCAAATACCCGAGGCGCTGCAGTCCGCTTTGCTGGAGTTCACCAAAAACACAACTGAAAGCAGCGACTGGACCTATGACGGTTTAGATGAACTCCAAACGGCAATCGATGCGCTTCAAAGTGAGATTCAGTCAATGGAAGAGCTGGAGGTGGCGCGTCAGCCGAAAGAATTCGAGCTTCGTTTGCTCTCGCTACGTGAGTTTTATCTGACCAAAGCGTTATGTGGATTCGGCAGTAGCAACACAGCAGCCGACATGCAAGTCAGTGAGTTTTACTGCGAGGAAATACCTTCGCTAAGTAGCGCCACATGGCATTTAATAAAGACATACAACTCGGGCATCTATAAGCATTTCGAGAAAGTGTGGAGGCAACTGCTGTCACATTTGTCGTCTGTAACGAGTGTCGAGGAATTCAAGCAGCTTTTGTCATACTTAAATGGCGGTTACAAAATTTTAAATTCCTACCACGCCCAACTGCGTAATGCGGCGCACAACATGCAGCTAACGAACCTTGCCACACGTGAGACCTCGACCAATGTGCTGCGCGCTGCGGAGGATATTGACTGTGCCTACTCATACGATGGCTGCAGCTTCCTGAATGTGTTCCTCTCGCTGGTGTTCCAGGAGAACGGCAGCCTGCGTCCAGTGCCACTCAACGAACTGAGCGAATGGCAGGCCACATTGAAGCAGTTGCAGCAACTACTCTGGCAAAACGCCGATATGCTGACAACGCAAAATAATATTCCACAAAACAATTTGCTTGTTGCCCAGGACAGCGCGCGGAAGCTGCTACACGAGGTGGCGTACGTAAAGAAATTGTGTGAGAGTTTGGAAAATGAGAACTTCAGCGAATACAACGAGAGCTTCCAGAAATTGGTGCAGTCGCTTCACGCTGCTCACGACGAAAGTTTGACTATCAAACGTGCCAATAACGCTCCACAACAACAAAATATGTTGCATTATCAGTTCATCCAATATAGCGCGTCATTGCTGAGCAGTCTTGTGGGCGCCGTCGAACTCTGTTTGCTGACATTCACGCCGCTCATCGATCCGGTCGAAAAGAATCGCCTGAAGAATCTGTATGTGGTGGAGGATATAAATTGTCTAACCACCATGACAACGGTGTACGATTTTATGCGCATTGTCATGAAATATCAGCACTTCGGCGGTGAAATTTACGACGCTTTCGAAGAGCGCCTGAAGCTGCTGCGAGCCAACCAGCAAAAATTCGCACAAAAGTTGGCATTGCGTCCGTCGGAGTGCCTCTACAGCAAGCTCGTCGACGACATAGCACACTACCTCAAAACAAATTGCGCACCGCAAGCACTTCTGGCTCTCATACAGAGCGCCCAGAAATCGTGGACGCAGCTCACAAGCGGTTTCAATACAAATTCAGCGGCGCAAATACTCAGCCACAGCACGGAGGTACTGAACAGACTCAATTTGTGGATCACCAATTCCCAGCGCTTCCTCAACCATACTTTGAAAGCGTACATGGATCACTATCAGGATTTCATACAGCCGCTGCAGTACTCCATTGATCACCTGCGCTTCGGTTTCGAGGGGCTTAAAGTGGTGCTAACTCAAGCGTGCAGCAACATTTCGCAGCTGGAGGGCGCGAAGGTGTATACGAATTTGAACGCCAACGATCGCCTCTCACACGCCTTGGCCAATATTGCCGAGTTCCCGGCTGCGCACCACCTAATGGAAGGCGAAGCAAAGGCGTCAACTCGTGCTTTACTCAAGCAACGATCGTTTATAAATAGCCTGATTAAACAGCTGCCACATAGCGAGCACAGCTACTTCGGGTTGCTCAAAGCCAAGCTCGTCGAGTTGCATAACACCATTGCGATTTCAGCGCACATCAACGAAGCGATCTTCAGCGAGCTGGATTATATTTTCAATGTGTCGAATCAAATATGGCAGGCGGAAGAGGAGCGCAGACGCGCACAGAAGGCAGAGGAGGAGAGCCTCTATGTGAATAAGACAAAATGCGCCGAAGAAGACGAGGAACTGCTCGAGCTACAAGAGATCGAATCGCATTTCCCCACGAATGTGGAAGAGGACTTTGGCGATTTTCTGATCGAAGCCACTTTAGAGAAAGTTGTGAAACTGGACAAGAAGTCGAACATGAAGTCGCAAAAGACGCAAGTGATACGCGACGAAGACTACTCATTCTTGGCGACACATTTCATCGAACTCATGGAAAACTACACGCGCGTCTACTACCACAAACGCACAGCTGCTGGCACTGCACAGCAATTGGACTTCGTGGAACCCTTCCAGGCGCGCATGCAAGCATTTGTGCCGTTATATGCGCATTACAAGCGCGGCTTAAACGACTGGATGACTGAGGCCGCGTACAACAGCTGCATTTTTGCATTAGCGCTGCAACAACAACAACTTACCAATACAGACGCCGCGCCACTGCTGTCCAGAACGACGCGCAGCTACAATTACTATAAGGACGCCAATATACCAGAAATAATAGGCTGCATGGATCTGCTGAAGGACATTGAGGCGCTCGCGGATGCACAGCTCGCCTTGTATCCGGAGCATGCCAGCCTGATAGACATCAAGCGCGTGATCGAGAGAATACGCACGCTGCCGGCTACGGCGCCAGTTGTGCGCTTTAACACCGGCTTCCAGCTGTTGCGCCAGAAGCTCGCACAGTGGAACGAGGTGGCCCACAAGGGCAATCACATGCGCCAAGAAGAGGTCGCCGTGGCGGAATATGTGCAGCGTTGGATGAAGCTCGAGCTGCAATGCTGGCGTAATTGTCTCAACGAAACGAAGGAAAAGATCGAGTCGAATACCCACAAGTACTGGTTCTTCATCTATCAGCTGCTGCAGGAGTATTTGCGCGAACGTGAGTTGAACAGTTCTTATACCGACATTAGAAACGCCGAAAAGCGTTTTGGCGATGGCGAGGTGCTGGACGAGTCCGAGGTGGAGCGGAAGTCCAAAGTCAATGTCAACGATATTGTGCACATACTGCGGCAGTTTGTCGAGGCGGCCAATTATGGCGACTTCCACGTGCGCTTGCAACTCTTACAAGCGTTCGAACTCTATTTACACAACGTTGAGAACTTGTCTGTCGACAGCAGCGGCACTGGTTGCGCGAAGATTGTCGGGCGCTGATTGCCGGTTTGCGCAATCTACAAATCTATTTTGCCCAGTTCGCGCAGGAGATCGAGGAGACTGCGCACAGTATGCGCGTGCCTATCGAGAAGAAGCTGAAGGAGTTGGTTAAGATCGAAAGCTATAACAAGGACTTGTCATACTTCAGCATGCGTAACAATGTGGCACGCGTGCATCGCAATCTCAACAAGTTCCTCAAGGAATACCAACAGCAATTGCAGCAAAAGATTACACCGGTCTTCCAGCCAAAGGATGCCACAGTTAAGGATTACAACTTCGAGAATGACAAGGGACGAGAACTACGCTACGATACTCGTATTAAATATTACTTGGTGGAAGTCAAGAATTTCATAGCAGCACAAAAGCTCGCCGATAAATATGCTGTGAGCGAAGAGAGCACTTGCAATGACCTAGTGACCGAAGAACATTCCGAGCAACAGCTTTTAAATAAAGTTGGGCGTCTCTTCAAGACCTCGCGCAACGTCGTCAAGGAGACTGTGAGCAACGCAAACTTCTCTAGACTTATAATTGCATTGGATAGCGTGCTCTGTGTGCAGCTGGAACGATGTGATGAGTTGCGCGCGCTCAGCGTGGACCGCTCTAAGGAGCGACCAAAGCAGCTGCTGGAAGCCAAGCAAATATTGCAGCAAAAGCGCAAAGGACTTACTGATTTGTTTAAGACATTGGCGCAACTCGGACTTAGCTTTAAAGCCGGTCTAATGGAGCTGTCCTTGCGCACGGACTTCACCGAGTTCACATTGCCGCCCTTCTGCATCAAAACAATGCTCGGCGCACGCACCGACAAACGTTTGCACACCAACGTGCTGCACTTGAACGAGAACCTCGATCGTTACTACGCGAAATGTGAGTTCAAGCTGAGGCTGCTGCAAAACATAATGCTGGCGCCACCCTCGGAGCTGGGCCCACCTAACATTGAGCGCATCAAAGGCTTTGCCGTCGACATGTTTCTGCTGGTGCAAAGCCAGAGGCGTCAACTCGCCAACACCAGCAAGCAAATTTACGACCTGGATGTGCTGATGCAGCACATTAAGGAAATCTACGATGTCTGTTGCATTGGTGATTCGGCGAAGGCCGTGGATGGCCTTGCCTTCAGTGCCGCTCGCGATAATTACCTGGCGTTGCGTGAGTCTATATCCCGTATGCGTTACGTGATGGAGCAGTTCCTCCTGCTTTTGACATGTGCGCCATCTAGCGCCGCCGTTGAGCACTCGGTGCTGACGACAAGTGAAACCCATTTGTTGCAGAACTCTCCTTTCTACACAACAATCACGGGCAACTGTCATGAGGTGCTCAAAACTGCAAAGTCCACACTTGCCGATATGCTCAGCCATGACAAGGAGTTCCCGAACATAGAGAAAGTAACATCCTACCAGGCCACGCATGAGAAACTGTGCCACTTACTACAACAAATTGTGAACAGCTTGAGAACCGTCTCAGGTGAGCCACTGCCTGTTGCAAAACCGATCGTGGAGCTGCTTGCTTTCGTGGACTCTCGCAACAAACATTGCTCTATACCCACGAACAACAGTGCGCCCACAGATTTAGAAAATTTAGACGCTGTGCTGGAACATATACTACACGACGTACTACTGTCCTTGCAAAAACTTTATAAGAAATACACGCAGGCAACCGGCGAAGAGTCCGGGGAGTCATCGTCACCCAACAGATCACGTAATGAACTCGAGTTGCAAGATAAGCACCTAAAGGAGCAACTGCATGCGGCGCTCGAATCTGACTGGCAGGCATTGAATATCGCCAATATTGTCGAGCAACTGTCAAATGTGCTGGTCACGTTGAAACACGCCACTCCGAGTCAGCCGAAATTGGCTTGTGCTCGCAAACTCACCACACTTATGCCAATACTGGAGCAGTACTATTTGTTGGCCGACTACTATCTCTTCCAGCAGCTGGGCGCGCACAAGGTTTCGGCGAAGATGCTTTCAGTCATGCTGACGGTGTTTGTGGAGATTGGTAGTAAAGGATTCTGCGTGCCACCCGATCTAATGCAAGATGAGGAGGGCCAAGCTAAGGACCAAAAAGACGGTGAAGGCTTTGGTTTGGAAGACGGTACTGGAGAAAAAGACGCTTCAGACAAAATTGAGTCGGAAGATCAGCTGGACGATGCAAAACGCCCAGAAGACCGCAAGGAAGAAGAAGGCAAACAGCCCGAGGACTGCAAACAGGACAAGAGCATCGATGTAAGTGAAGATTTTGATGCCAATGCGCAAGATTTGGAGAAGCCAGAAGACGACGATAGTGGTGAATCGGAGGATGATGATGAGTTGGACAAAGAAATGGGTGAGACTGGTGCGGAGGCTGATAAGTTGGACGATCAAATTTGGGGCGATGACGAAGAGCAGAAAGAAGAGGAGGATGAAGAGAACGAACTAGAAGAAGATCAGGGAAAAGGTACAAAAGATGAAAAGGACACTCACAACGATCTGGATACGAAGAACGATGCTGCCAATGAAAACGATCAAGAAAATGAGGGATTAGATGCAGCTAATGAGACTACAAATGAGAAACGCAAACAACAAGAGAAAGATATTGACAATATGAAGGAGCCTGAGGTGGATGAAGATCAAGCCAACCCGTACCATAATGAATTAGAAGAACCACCAGAGCCAGAAGAAATGGATTTGGGTGATATGAACATGGATAACGATCAGGAGGAGGGTGACGAGCGAGAGGGTGAAGAAAACCCCTTTGATATTGATACAATGAAAGAGAATATGGAAATAACAGAAGAGCAGACCAAAGAGGATGAGACTAAAGAAGAAAACGGAGATGACAATGAAACCAAAGTAGACGATAGTGACTCAGAAGATGACGATGGCGACGTCGAACTACGCAAGGAAGAAAAAGGTGAAGAAGACAAACAGGAAGAAGACGCTAAAGAGGAGGAGAACGCTGAGCCAGACACACAGACACGTGGCGAACCGGAGCCCGAGAAACAAGAAGATGAGAAACAAGAGGAAAATGAGGAAGCACGTGCCGAGAAGCCGGAAGAATATGAACAGTCCAAAGACAAAATGAGTAAAGAGGACAATGTGCAATCGGTGCCAGAAACCGAAAATGACGGTACCCCGGATCAGGTGCAGAACGAAAATGACCAAGATGTGAAACAGGATCAAAAATTGGACGAACAAGATACCGGTGAAGAGAAAGACGGTGTAGGGCAGGCAGAAAATGATGTAAGTATAAGGAGAATTATAGAAAGGAGAGTTCTTATGTATATTCTTACACTTTTTTGCAGACTAATGAAGGCGGCCACCAGGGCATTGCTGAGACTAAAGAAAAAGTAGCGCAGGACGAAAGCGCGAAGGAGCAAAAACCGCAAGAGAAACGTAAACAGGGCAAAACAGATGAAGAACGTACATTAGGTAATAAAGGAAATGATCTTTGTGAGAAAGTTTGGGTTATTGAAAACTTGATTTTGTAGGTGAGGCGGAGAAAAATAAGCTGAAACAATTGAAGACAATAGATAAAATGAAAGAGCAACAACAGCAGCCGGATGAGGACGATCATGCAGATGACAAAGAAGCAGATGCAGAAGAATTCCAGCACGTAAAAGAACCCAAGAACAGCGATAAGACAACACTGGACAATGCCACAGAAGAGCAATCAAAGAAGATTCAGCATCAAGAAGACGAAGAGAAAGAGGAAGCTGCAAATGAAGATGTAGAGAATAACGAGAACCTAGATGAGGAAGAAGAGACTGATAAGCAGGACGATAACGAGCAAAATCTCGAGGAGATGAGTGCGGAGAAGTTTGATCAGAAATCGGACAAACCATCAAAGACGGAACGCAATAAAGAACACACCGAGGAGAAATTAGAAATGGAAGTCGAAGGCGAAGACGTGCCCACCATGACGGTGCCGCGCAGTGACGATACAACGGCACACTGCAAGTGCGTTTCTAAAAATACTTATCTTTTCCTATAATATTAATATTTACTTAAATCTTTGACTTTCAGTAAGGAAATACTACTGGAGCACCTAACACGCAGCGAGGAGTTGAGCACAGCTGAGTTGCTGGAAATGCGCAGGACGTACCAAGAGCAACTGACCGCTAATAAAACAGTAAGTTTGTCTTTGCAAAAACAAAAAAAAAAGAACTGAACAGAAATATTGAATTTGCTATGGAAACCTCCTTAGTCGCTACCAATACATGAGGATTACGAGACTTGGCAAACAGTATCGAACCGTATGGCGCAGAACGCCCGCGAATTGTGTGAGCAGCTGCGACTCATCTTGGAGCCCACTAAATGCACACGTCTGAAGGGCGACTACCGCACGGGGCGACGCATCAACATGAAGAAAATCATTCCCTACATTGCGTCACAGTTCCGAAAAGACAAAATATGGTTGCGACGCACGAAAGCCGCACAACGTGACTATAAAATTACCATCGCCATTGATGATTCCAAGTCCATGCACCATAACAATTCCAAAACACTCACCCTAGAAGCAATCTCACTGGTTTCGCAGGCACTGACATTGCTAGAGAGCGGTCGTTTGAGCATTGTGTCCTTCGGCGAATCACCACAAATCATACTCAACCATACGGAGCAATTCGATGGTCCAAAGTTGGTGAATGCGCTGAATTTTGCACAGGATAAGACGAAAATTGCCGAACTGCTCGATTTCGTGCGTACCGCAAACACAGAGGAGGCTGCACTGGGCACCGATAATGGACTCTTCGAAAACCTGTTGCTTGTGCTGAGTGATGGCCGTAACATTTTCAGTGAGGGACGCGTCAAGGTACGTCTTACTGCTCGATTATCGCAAAGTTATAAAAAATAATATTGTGTTGTTGTTTTTTAGGTGCGAAATGCGATTAAGTTGGCGCGTCTTCAGCGGATTTTCTTGGTTTATATAATAATTGATAATCCGGAAAATAAGGTTTGTTTCTTTTTTGTCTATAACTTGCATTGAGCACCTAATTATATTGCACACTCTTCCAGGACTCCATTCTTGACATACAAACTATGGAAATGCTTCCTGACAAACGCATCAACATCAAATCTTACTTGGAGGACTTCCCATTCCCGTATTATGTGATCGTGCGCGACTTAAATCAACTGCCACTCGTGCTAAGTGAGGCTATGCGTCAATGGTTCGAATTGGTGAACAGCGAAATGTGAGGCAGTCACCTCAGAGTTTGGCAGTTACTTTTATTTAACGGCGTATTGAATGGAGTTTACGCATTTAATTTCGTGTTTGAGAATATGTTTAGTGAATTATATACATACATTATATAACTATTAAGTTTATGTGCAAAACAAAAAAAAAAAAAAACAATAGTGATGAATTAAGGTTATGTTTTTCAGATTGTATCAAATAGAAGTATATATTTATGTTTTCATTTAAAACTTTGACGTTAATATGCGTTGCAATTCACATGCAAGTGACTTATGTTGCACAATTTAAGAAGTGTTTTTGTTTTGCTTGCTCGCTAGCAATTAATTAGGAATCATAATATACATTTTATTATTATGTTAAAATATAATAATTTCTTGCACAAATATATGGAGTTTATATGAAGTTAATTTCTAAATCGAATAGACTCTCAGTCTGGTTTAAACTCTGTCTAAACAGCTGAGCGTGCTGCCAAGCAACATCGCCCTTACCGCCCGATAATACAGCCTTAATTTCGAATACCGACGCACCAATAATGTTCGAACTACCGTTATCAGAAATCACGTGCACTTCGATTTGTCCTTCGCCAAAGGTTTTGCGCTCGAAACGCAAGTTATATGACGCGATCTTCAAACCAGCACTACTGAAGTCGAATTTCCAAACGATTTCACCTTCCTCTGCACCTTCTGCAATACGAAGAAATACGCGCAATGTGATTACATGATTGAAACACACTTTGCGGAAAATAAACACCCACCTTCTCGTGCCAAATATGACATTTTCCAATCGCGCTCCACTTTGCGAAAAATGTTTCTGGATGAAAATTGTGCACTTTGCCACGTCTTGTACGTCTGAAGCACCGTTACATCAGAAGTGCCAACTACGTTACATTACAATTAGGAACGAACATAATAAGTAACTGTAAGCGGTATATTTACCTTTAAGATAGCGCTCATAGATGTCCTTGGCGCAGCTGTAACGCATGTTAAACTGCTTGGCGGCTACTTCCGCGTCGGTGGGAGTGAAAACAAATATCTGAAAAACACAAAAGCAAATCGATGCACTTATCGTTAAATACACGTATTATTTATAATTCTCGCTCACATTATTGTATGTGTGTTCGCCACGAGACTGACGCCATGCCAAGCTGCCAGAGCTACGGCCCTTCAGTTCGCCCTCCGTAGGTTGACTAAAACAAAATCAAACGATATTATGGCCACTAAAGTTTGGATAAATGTTTGTGTTTACCGTTGCACTGTCAATTCAAACAGCTCTAGCATTGCACGTTGACTCAGGGCTTTGACGCGTTCCGCACTCAGGCCTGCTTGGCGTTTCTTTCGTATAGCTATAATTGTAGCAATCAATTCATTTTCACCACAAAGATGTCGTGTTTTTAGCGTCTGCTTATGATTATTGACATAACGCCATGTCACATCCTGCATATCGTCACAAGAGTAAGCCAGCACATAGTCAATGGGCCGCTTCCAGCCGTGTTGATACATCAGCGGCGAGTCTACCACATTGTCGGAAGGGTCTACATGCAACCAGCGTGCTTGGCTTTCTGAATACACCTAAAAATATGTGCATTTGTGCAAAGACAAGACTTGATTCAAACCTAGGTATTTCTTTACTACCTCCGTCCACACATGATCAAAGCGCGAATATACAATGCGTGCATCATATTCCAAACAGCGGCAGAGAAATGTAAAGCAATTTGCGTATTCACCACAGCGACCTTTACGCGACACTAGCAGCTGTGCTACATCATTGTAACGGTAAAATTTGGTCTCTTGTCCACAACAAAAACTCACTTCGACGCGGATATCGCCTTCGGTTTGTGTGCGCTGCAGCTTACTTTCTTCACTACCACACACGCGACAAGGCAACTGATTAACCCATTCAAAGAACTCAGTGTTGAACCAATTGCACAGTTCCACCACCAGCAGATCCCGTATGCATGGTTCTTTTTCTTTACATTCACCGGCGACGATCTGTTCCTGATAAGCAATTAACTTCTCGCTTGCTTTTTGTGTTAACTCATCGATGGGTATGAGCGCACGCCCAGCTGCTAACAACTTTTCGTCCTCATACTGCATAACAGCATCCGATTGCAGTTCCATTGACTGTAGGAAAGCATTATTTGTTTGCTAGCACAAAAAATAAACAAACATTTTAAGTAATTAAACTTCAAAACGAATCGAAAAATGGTTGAGATAAGCCACTTACCAACACACGTGGAAATGTAATGCGCTGCTGATAAGGAGTTGACGTGGTAATTGGTCGCAGTGGTTCGCTTTGCCTTTGTTCATTTATTAATGAGGCCATATTGTTGCCATTCACTTTTGGGGTTTCCCGCCCCGCTGCAGCTAAAAATAGACATATGTATATTAATAACAAAATATGTATTATTATATAATCTGTATTACTTGTACTTGTGTGCGGTGTGCCCTTAAGCCAAGATTCACGCCTTTCTTGCAAAACGTCCCGATACTCTTGAATGCGTTTCAATGGTACGTCCTGGGGCAGCGTATATTCTGTAGCGTTGCGTTGGAAGCCAATTGCATTAAGCAACTGCGCAATGCCTGCCACCGAGAGTAGTTTCTCTTTAATTGTTTTATTCTCGAGACGTATGGTGCGATATTTGGGATTTGTTGGCTCTTTAAGTACATTTTCAATTAAAACGAGTAGAATGCGCGTCGCTTCGAGATAGGCATCTGCGGAATTTTCAAATGATTGCGACCGTTGGGTTTGTGTAGTTGAGCTATTGCCATTGGTGGATGAGGTAATTGCAGTTGACGATGTGTTAGAGGTAGATGCTGTGACAGCGACGGGTGTGTTGTTTGCTGCATTGGGTTCGATTGAGCGTATACACTCAAAATTCACTTCGGACATTTCTTTGTTTTTATTCGTGGAGGCCGCCACGTCTGGTATGAAGAAGCGTGAAGGCAGACAGCACCGAAGAAGAATGAGTCAGTTAATAGAAGCTTCCAAATTGCGTTGTTTTTATGTTTTTACACTGTCAACTACACTCTATAATTGTGTAGGAAATTAATTAAACATTTATAATATATTTTTAAGCGTCGCAATTAGTAAAAACGCAATTGTTAAGCCTTTAATTATACATTCACGACCAGACGTAGTAATACAACAATAAATAAATAACGCTTTGTATTTGTGAACTGCGACCTGACAGCAAAGCAAACGCCGATAATAGTCAGCTGTTTTTTGTTTTGAACGCTGTTTATTGATTAATTGGGTATGAAGATGCTGTCGTATGTTGTAAATGTTTTTTTTGTCAGAAATTTACCTTACCGCATTCACATAGAACTTTTTGTTCGCCTTGCGTCAGAAATTTATTTTGACAGAAGAATTCGAAACATGCAAAGCGCACCCAGTCGAAGAAAAATGTTGAGAAAATCTCATCTTTAACGCCATTTTTATACCCCTGCAACATGTTGCTATAGGTTATAATAGTTTTGTTCACCTAACGGCTGTAAGTATCACTTAAAACTAATCGAGTTAGATATAGGGCTATAAACATACATATATAATTGCTTGGATTCCGTTCCTTTGTTTGACGTTCTGCACCGTTTTCTTGTTCGGTTTTGCTTGCCCGAATTTATCAGTTCCTTACTTGTTATTAAAGCGAAACCCTGAAAGTAAAGCGTCCATTCTGGCATACCTTTTGCTTTCTTCGCTTCATTGCTAAGTTATGAAGCAGAGAACATGAATTTAATAATATTTGTCTGTAAGGAGTTTTATTAAATGTCAGGAATTACACAACTTCTGGAGATATTAAAAATTAATTTAACTCTTAAATATTTTAATAAGTTACGACACTTACTCAGTGTAAATAAATTTTATTGAGCTTTTCAGCTCAATATTATTGAAAGCTAAATTAACATCTCGTATATTCTTTGCGTGTGGCAGCGACAAAAACATAAGACCAGAAGGGCACAAATAGCGAAATGCTAGAGAAAAGTGACAGTACAAGTGTTTGTTATGATTATTATTTTTTTGCTCTTTGCTAAAAAGTGTTGTTATGTCGTAGTGAAATAATTGTTTGATATACGGGTTTACTAAATATTTCAAAGTTAACATAACCTGCTATAATTTATTGAAAACCGCTCTTTATACTCAAACAAATTCTCATTGTTATTAAGCAACGTGATTGCCTATAAAATTTGTATTTTCAAGGACGAATTCAGGACAAATTAAGAGAATACAACTAGTAGAAGGCGGGTAAACTTTTTTAACCATAAGCCGCGAAACTTCGATTATTTCTGAATATCTTTATTAAAAACCTTAATAGAAAGGTCACTCGACGCTGGTGGAATTAAGTTATTCTATATCAAAAGGAACGCTTATGAAAAATGCGTGGAATTGAAGGCAAAGTGGTGGTGCTGGGTTCACGAGGTAAAATATAATATGATTCATTTTGTAACCAAATATTTGTCATAAAATTTATTTGATCCACCTCTTTCTAAAATCATTATGTTACCGCCTAGAAAAGGTGCAGGAGTTCGATAAACACACCTCGAGACTAAAGCATTACTGCGTGTGTATTGATATGCGCTGTAACCACCTGAAGAGGCTACATTTGTCTATCCACATTCTTCATGATTTGCCCCAAATACTAAGCGCTGTGCCTATTTCATATAACTACATACATACATAAAAGAAACCATAGTGTTGCTGTAGCTTTGTCTATTTTATTTCTATTTTTAAATGTAAGCAGATAAAAAAGTCCGCTTATATTAATATAGGAAACAACTACAATAGGCAATACTCATTCGCATTGTACTTTGATGCTTCATCAACTTATCAGTCATTCTACTTTAGTTACTTATGTACCGGTCTTTGTTTATTTTTGCATGTATTTGTTATAGAAAAAACGCACGTAAGCGTCCAATCCCCTTAAGTTGATATGAAATAGTTTCTAGTATTTGCTGATAACAACTTTAGAAAGGTTTAAGCTACGAAAACACGACACAATCGGGAGATGCTTTGGCATTCGCTGAATGCAGTAATTCTTAAGTAATGAATCACAAAAATCACCGTTGAAAATGTGCATAAGCATATGTATATATCAACATTTGGATATGCATATCGCAGAAAATTCCCTTTTATTTCTCGGGGGTTTTTATAAAATCTGCAGTTGCTTATTTATATACATAAATTCAACGTTTCTGAAATATTTTTGGTATCAGATCGTAGTCGATTTGTTGCAGGAATAAATTGGTCTGCTCTTAGTGTGTTCTTATATAAGAGATAGAAAAAAACGTTACACTTTTAATACTTACTACAATATCTAAAATTTTTTCTTGTATTTGCAAGGAGTTGGAAAGACACATTTGATCACAAAATACATAAAAAACACATTGCATAGAGACATTGGTCCCACGATAGCTGCGTCCTTCTTTACGTGCAAGGTGCTTTTGGACGACGTAAAAATCAAATTACAAGTAAGTAGAAACCAATTATATAACCGTTATATATTTTTTTGCTTATAAGCATGTGTGTTGAACTTATTATGCTGCACTTTATCTGTAGTAATCATCTCTGTACTTGCTCAAGCCAAACAGATTATAGTTGGTTTGCATTGTCTGAAAAGTCATGGGCTTATATATACTTCAATTTTCATACTGTCTGTCATAAAGCAATAAGCTTAGTAAAACAACAACGCAGCCATCTAATTTGTATTTTATTCTTACATAAGTACATATATAAAAATATAAGTAGCACACACTATGATGAAGTCTACTTTCGCTTGTGAATAACATCATATTTTTACGAGGTTCTTTATTTGCGAAATAACTTGCATGAATCCATATGTACTTTACATATGCATATATTTATAAATTGCAGCGATGACTTCAGACATACGTGTGTTGTGTAAGAATATGTTTTCTAGCATTCGATCAACAGCAGTTACAGAATTATATGCGTTTTATATTAAATACATTTCTCACTTCCAGATCTGGGACACAGCTGGGCAGGAGCGCTTCAAAGCCGTCGCACCAATGTATTATCGCAACGCCAATGCAGCTATTTTAGTTTTCGATCTGACACAACACAAAACATTTGTCGATATCAAAGCGTGGATACAAGAGCTGCACCGCCACGTGCTGGAACCCATGATACTCACACTGGTCGGCAACAAGCTCGATCTGCTGGCACAGCGCACTGTTACGCACGACGAAGCCTACTTGTTCGCTTCGTCCATCGGCGCTACCTACTTCGAGGCATCAGCCGAAACGGATCAGGGGCTCGAACAAGTATTTCTCTCCACCGCATTGGGTCTGGTACGTTTGGCGGATGAGGGTAAGAGTTCTTCACTGCGCCAATTCAATTCGTGTGACTCCATATCAGCCTATACGAACAACAACACCGCCTTAAGCCATACCTGTGCAGCGCTGTCGGCAAAAAACGGCAATGCGGCTTTTCGTTTGCCCTACGTAGACATCGGCATACCCGTGGATGGTGATGATGAGCGCAAAGTGACGGGCGTGGGCAGACTTGAGACGCCTTCTTGGAGCATTTCACACATTGCGTTCGGTGAGGAGGAGTCTACCAGCTGCTGCTGGTAATCCAGATATTAACAAAACATTATTTTGGCGTGTAGCTTTAAAAGGGGCTAACTTTAACAATGGATAGGTGATTTACTCATATATACAAATATATTCTATATTTGCTGAGTACGAATAGTATTTTTAAGGAAGCAAAATGTAAAAATGTTTCAAATTGTAAAACTAAAAGCAATTATAATGATAATTAGACTAATTCTACAATATACCTGTAAATATTGTATTAAGTTCCACAAGCCGTTGGTGGGCGGTAGTACGTCGCGTGAGAACGCAAAAGCGCTCGTGACTTAGCTTAGTTGATAAGTTGCGCTACTGCCTACTTTTGTACTGATATTAAATATAAGCGCATTCGTACGAGCCCATTTTGCATGAGGAAGTTTTCCATTCGAAAACGTTTATTTCAAAAAAGTAATTTATTTTTGTTGAAAATAAACAGTTATTTGAGGAATTGCAGTTGTAGCAGTAATTATTTGCTTACTGAAGGCATTAAGACGCTTTTGTTATTAGCTTTACTGAAATTTTTAATAAAACAATAACATAATCAAACCAACACATGTACAAACAGACAACAACAACAGAGTATATATTTAAGAGCACTAACCATCGTCGCAAACAAAAAGAGACAAAAGAGACGTAGATCAAAGACGTTGTATTCTCATATTTGTAAAAAATCATTTATTAATGTAAATACATAACACCTAGTACATATACACCGGTACTTACATATATGCAAGGAGAGAACATTGAAGCCAAATATATAAAATATAAAAATCACATTTTTTGTTTTTAGGCGATAAATAAAGTGGAGTAAATTGCCACTTGAGGGAAAGAAAGAATATTTTTATTTTTTGTATTAAGATTTTGAAATATTTTAAACTGATTTGCGTAGGAAGACAGAAATATAATATTATATTACTTGTTTTACGCGCTTTATGATCTTGCAGTTTCATATGTTGGCTGTAATTTTATTGAACAAAGTGAAATGTATTTTCTGATATCATTTGTTGTTTATTGACACCGAGATTTATTGTCAAAGGAAATGAATTTACCACTGTCCACATATGTATTTATTATATTTGTACATACATACATGTGCATATATTTCAAAATAAAGATAAAAGAATTTAAAATGTTTTACTCAACTCTTTGGTGCAGAATGCAATAGTTTTGAGGTATGTAGTTGTAGCAGCAAAAACAAATCTGAAGTGATTTGCAGCAATCATGCTGAGTTGACAGTCCTTGGCCGGATAAAGGGCCAGTTACGAAGACCCGTCTGTCGAGCAATTTCGTGCTCCCTGTGGTTATATGGACATTAGTTGTGAATAAACTGCTGAGGAACTTAGACGGAAAAGGCCCTAAGCTAGTGAGTATGCGGACGACATTGCTATCTTATTAATTGTCTACAGAACGTTAACAGTATTAACACTACCGCTCTCAATACAGTACAGAATTGGGCATCGCAAGCGGAACTTGGGTTGAGCCCGGAGAAAACGGATCTGTTTGTGTTCGTAAGAAAACAAGAGGTTTCCTTCGATAAATAGGACATAACTCTCTCTCAAAGGCTGCAACAAGTACCTTGGGCTAGTCTTGGACAGCAAACTGTTGGCAGATACTCGGCACAACCGGGGTGGGCTCTCTCGCTCTCTCATGCACTAGTTCTACACAGCTATTGTAAAACCAATTCTGCTCTACGGTGCAGTAGTATAGTGGACATACGCACGGAAAGCCACCTACCGGAAGCCAATGCCAAGAAGCAACTCAAACGACAGCTCTTGAACTAGTGTTAAAGCTGTCATCTATATACATCTTCGTTGAAAACCGCGCAGCAAAATATATTCTCCGGAGTTTGCTATTACAAAAGCCGCGGAGCTGGCACCTGCAGGCAATTCCAGAGTCAACATCTACATACACTGCCAAGGAGCAATCAAGGCAGTAACCTTGTATCGCATATCGGCCAGAAGTGTCTTAGGAGCAGGGCAATAGTGGAAAGTGCTGTCAGAAGAAAGCAACTTCTAGAGCAAGGCGCCTGGGAAACAATGGAGCATCTCTTATACACTTGTCCCGCATTAGCAAAACTATGCTGCAAGCATTTATGGTCCCCACGGTATGATACAGTGGTCTATGAGGGTCTCAATGGGCTACCAGACTAACTCAACCTAATGGTGTCTTTAAGGCTGAGAAACATCTCTTGTATTACTTACCGATTCAAAATGGCACATCAAGTGCTAATTGAGCCCGATAGGCTGCACTCCTACCTATCGATTCAAACGGGGTTAGATCATCGAAATTAGTAAACGCCTATCTCCCGAACTTTTCATTTGATAGGATGAATAAATTGAGGCAAGAACTTTTTCGTCGATGATGTAAAATTTCGTAGGTCAAAGCCTCAAGATTTTGGGTGTTATGTTTGACATTCACCTACTGCTTCATTCCGGACACGACGGCAGTCATTACCAAAGTACAGAGCCGCAGCAATATACTCAAGTCGCTAGCCGGCAGTACCTGAGGTACGAATGAAAAAATGTTGCTGGATATTTACCAGGAATCGGTTGGTCCTAGATTACGCAGCTCCAATAGGATGGCCTGGCAGCACTTTGGACTAGCACAGAATGTCTCTTGATGTCTTAGCAATTTTTCATTGAGTCGCTCCAAGTGAAAATCTTGGAGTTCATCGCAGACCGTGATCGAGTTGTTACGTAAAACCACAGCATCCCTCTCGCTTTTTTCGTTCTAGATAGTGTAGTAGGTTAAACTGCTACTTATCCAGAATAGGCCCTAACATACTACAAATATGACCTGCAAGCAAAAAACCTCTTTGCTTTGGTCCAACCCCATGGAAACAATCCGTTTCCTGGATCTATCACTAAAATATTTCGAAAACTGATGATATTCTACTTTTCCCTTTTTGGATTTGCTGCAACATCATCAATCCTATTACCAACAGTATCTACTAGTTCGTAAGCAAACTATTTTAAAGAACACAAAAACTAATATTCCATAAAATCTGAACTCATGTGCCCATTCCAAGGCAAAAAAAAAAAAAACGAAAAGCACAAAGAAACGAAGCAGTGGGAGTAAAGTATGCTCCCCTTTGAGTATGCTCCACAAACGCTTGTTCAACCCGCAAGTAGTTGAAGAATAAGCATTTGTGTGCGCTTATGGCACTCCAAGCAGGGCCAATTAAATCGGCATCAAGATCCTCATAAAATTCAGCCAAGTTATGCTGCAGACTTCAACAAAACAAATAAATGTGATAATCTTAAATCGTTTGCCCGCAGCTACAGAACATTAAATGAGACATTTTAGTTTCGTCATTTTGTCCTGAGTTTGTTTAACTTTCGTGATGAAGCGAGTCAAAGCTAAAATTAGAAAATTCGCAGTCAACTCGCGCTTATTTGGCATACAGTTATGCTTATAAATAGAAATCAGATTGGAAGACAAAATGGTTATTAGTCTCTTCGCGTTGTAAGGAATCGCCCTTCCGGTGCCAGAGGGGGTGTTTTGCATTCCCAAGTTAGTTTCTTACCGACATTGCTTTTTTTCAACTTCTTCTTTTTATTTTGTAATAAACATTTCCCGAAAAGCAAAACCTTACATGGGAAATAACCATGGTCAAAACCATGGACTAGTTATGTCGTAGCAATTATTTAGAGGATTGCATGGAAGCGGGTCTACGTTAGCGCATCTTATCCGGCCAAGGGCTGTTATTTTGGCTGATCCATCTCCGTTTGGATCGACAAGATTTAGGTTCCAGTACTACGCTTCCCCCGTCGGGTACTGCGTTGAATACATTCTTTTCCTCCATTCGAACGGCATGACAAGCGTAGCCGCTGTCTTTCAATTCGCTGAACTATGTCAATGTCGTCGTATATCTCATACAGCTTATTGTTTCATCGAACGCGAAATTCGCTGTGACCAATGCGCAAATAACCATAAATTTTCCGCAGAAGCTTACTCTCGAAAACTCACAACGTCGACACATCAGATATTGTCATCGCCCGTGCCTCTACACCATGGACGTGCAGGACGGGAATACTGGATTCGTTAGAGGGCGTTCCTAGCTAACAAACGAGCGGCTGGTCAGTTGTCTCCGAGCATCTGGAGAGTGAGGACAAACATTTTCGCGCGCCATGTTTCTGTGAATGGTGCTGCACCAAAAATGCAGGGTTCGTTAGAGCAAAGGTACTCGATTAAATTCTTTGGGAAACCTGGTAAATCTGAGACAGAAAGGTTTGATAAGATCAAGCAGGCTTTCTCAGATGTTGCTTTAACTAAAAGTGGTGTGTTTCGGTGGCACCATGCCTTTTTGGAGGGCTGGGAAGAGGTCGCTAATGAAGACCGGAAGAAATCCAAAGTGAAAATAATTTTCATTGTTTTATGTGATATCAAAGACATTGTTCACCATGAATTTGGTCCTCCTGGACAAACCGTCAATAACGGCGCAAAGAAATGGCGAGAATTTTAGAAGAATTCATAATGTCAGACTCGATTATCCAAAATCCGATTAGACTTTAATACTTTATGGACACTTGCCGAGTCGTTTTTGGGTAGCCTGGGGAAGTTTGAAGTGATGTCAAAGAGTTTTTCTAGTTCGGTAGAGTTCGGTGAATATAAGGTCAGATTTCGAGCACTGAGAGGATTGAATACCGCTTGACCCGCCGTTTAGTTTCCCTTTTGTATAAAAATAAATAGTTTTAACAAGTTCGCTTATCAGAATTTCTTAAATATTTCTCTGCTCATATTGAATTTCGCTTGAAACGCGATTTGAGGACAAAGGAATATAAAAACATTCGCCAATAATGATGCTTGGCTGACTGCATTTGTTGAATGAACTGGCGAACGCTGGCTGACGGAGAGATTTTCCGAAAATGGCTGGGGAGCAGTGGACGGGTCGGTTTTTGGTGAGAGGCTTCAAAAGCTTAGGCGACCGACATGGCTGCCATTGGTTGTGTGCGTGGTGATGTTATTGACTATCGACGTCAGCGTACCGAGCTTAATCGCCTTTGTACTTACAAGTGTATTGGGCACAACAACTACAATAACAAAGATTAATTCATGGGAAACTGAAACAGTATCAAGCTTATGAATTAGCCAAGTGGCAGTGGAGTCTCAGGAAGGAAGGGGCTATAATATATTATTGATAAAAACAACAGTTTCAATAACGGCACATAGTTGCACATACAAACTGTCTATATTTATGTGTAAAGTAAATTAGTTGTTTGCTTTATCTTAATCACGTTGTTGACACAAAATGCGAAAATCCCTTCAGATGCGGCATTGTTGTTGTTGGCCAGCTATTGATAACGCACAATAGTTGTGTTTTTGTATCGCTGGTTGCTGTATTAGCTGTTGCATACTCACTCACACACACACATGCATGCATTTGTATCGCAGTGTTGACGAGGCGCGGCGTGTAACGGATGATGCTGAGCCAGGCGAATGTTGTCATCGGGTGTGGCCGGTAATGATGTTGGTGATGGCTGTGCGAAGCAATTGATGTGTGACGGTCGGTTTGACCCACGTTAGCGTTGACACGTTGGCATAAATGCTGCCCAGAACGGATGGCTGTTGAGTGGTTTTCACTTAATGCTCGACTTTGTTGTTGTTGTCGGCTAATCGGAGAGTGTATTTTTGGAATTTGGCATTGGTCAGTGGAGTTCGTTGAAATGCGTGGCTTACTAGTGGATACGGTTATGCGTCAGTGGAGCAGACAATTTGAGAAATTGCCATTTAAGCAGCGTTGACAAGTTGAGGCGCTGAAAATTATGGTCAGCAGGTGTAATTGTAGTATTTTGAGACCGTCTGGAGAGAAACGTCGCGTACTAGCTTAGCAATCCTCTTCATTTTTTCATAATCAATAAATCATGCAGACTTGTGTGTGATTATCGAGACCACGTGGCGACCACTCATTGAGAGTAACCTGACGACCCGAACATACACTTGTCCTTAATGCATTTCGCCCGCCAACGCTGCCTTAAATTTGACCCGTTTGGTCAGTTGTTTGGCCTTTTCACAAAATTTGTGCTTTTTTTGTGGATTTTTGCGCACTTATCCACTGCCAATGTGTGCTCCGAAAATGCCATTGGCGAAGGTAATAAATTCCTTTCGGTTGTGCGGCCAAACATGCGAGCTCAGAATATTTTTGACATGTTCTTACCCACATTTAAGGTAATGCCAGAGTCATCGACACGAGAGCGCTCATTGGCAAAACAAACAAAAAACACAAAAGAAGGCAAAAAAAAGCAAGAAAATGGGAAAAAAGGAAAATTGCATGGGAAAATTTTGAAATATGTTAACCCTTCTTTGTTGGGCATTATTACCCAGATTGCCTGTGGGCCGGTTACTCATACGTCATGTTGTACGCCGCCTGGGCACATGCCTTATAATAACACAATTACACATCCCACCACATATGTGTGTATATGTGTTGGCATTTGCTTGAGCTTACACCTTCATTTCGGTGTCCACACACACACACACACAGCCATATTGCAAGTAAGCGCATGCTTGGTCGCATGCATATTGGTTGTAAGCACATTCCTGAGGCTTCTACGGGCTCACGTGCGCGCGTGTGTTTGGGTCCCTCGGTGCCCTTCCGGAAACACATTGTCCATTTGTGTTCAGTGAAATGCAAATTATTTATGGTCATTTGGTTTTTCATGCAAAAATAATATGTCGCATCTATCGTTTAGGAAAGTGCCTTGTACATGCTCGACGAAGTTGTGCTTGTGTTTGTATGTGTGTCGGCAGCGCTGCGTTGTGAAATGGAATATGGCAAGTGTGCTCGCATACGGACAGACACTCAACGCAACATGAACACTGTTAAGTGACGCAGCGTGGTGCGTTTATTTGTTGTTATTTTTCAATGTAAATATTTGTTTTTGCATTGTTTACGATTGTATATTAAAGTTTTAAATATTAGCTTGGCGATTTGCAAAATTTACAATTTTCTTGTTTTCTTTGAATTGAAAAGCTCCTTTATCCCAAGTAATTTATAATAAGTCGTGTTGTTGGCTTGAATCGGGTAACAATGGGATTATGTTGCGTTGGACAAATGTTGCTCCAAAGCAACTGAGCGCTTTCATGAACACAATTACAGACGTGTCTGAGATACTACAGAACTATAGAGCGTATTCTGAAACTCATTCTGGGCAGCAATGATATTATTGAGTCTGATTAAGTGGTCAACGCGGGAAGAAGACTGTAAAGAAGAAAAGGTGGCAGTAGTACCATATGTCTCTTGATATCCATCTAATGAAAAAAAATCGTTTTTTAAGTATTTTAATACAAAACTTTATCAGCGTCTTCAAAATAGGCGCTACAAGCTTGCCAGTTTTTCTTATACGCGTTACAGGCCTAGGTAAATTACTGCATTTCTGTACTTCTGACTCATCTCATGCGTCTCCGACCTCCTTCATAACTCCAGTCTAGCGCTCTGCTGCTAATGTCGTAACGTGATTTGCGAAAAGTATGGCTGATCCACTTTCATTTACGGCGTCGCATTTCCATATGGACCGGTAGCTGTTTGGTTGCGGATCAGACGTTAGCAATAGAAATATCACTTTGCCAGAATACTCGCCTAAGCTCTAGAAGACGTCGGTTGAGAATAAATTGCAGTAAAGTAAAAACACTTTGTTTAATGTTCCAGATCTCACAGAACAAAAAAGTGTTCGAATTTTTCGAATCAATTCTTTTTCTTCTTCCATCTGTATATATGTATGTATGTGTCATTTTGCAAGCTTTATCCAACATACCGAATGCTGCGCGATCTTTGGAGATCCGACTACAAACACATCTCTGCTGGAGACCCACAATTTTTTGGGATAAAGCCATACAAGTAGCAAAACTCGAAAAACTTTTTTGGGGAGCAGGTCGGCGATCTCTTGGACTGACATCTCGTTTGTATTGAAATACATGTTTTTTGTCTTTTCCTACACTTTTGCCGGTCTAGAAGCAATCCCGCAGCTCAAGAACTAGATTCTGATGCAGTGGACCAATCGCCTTCTCATCTCAAGTCCTTTGATTCCGGAAAACAAGTTAAACAAAAATAGGAATATTTTGTAATGGTGAGAAATAAGTTTTTCGATTGCAAAGTCCATACTAGAGTGCCATCAATTAAGATTCATAAAATTTTTAACTTGTAAAGGGTGATCCGTTTCGAGATTTCAAAAAAAAAAAAAACTGAAAGTTCAAATTCAATGGGGAGTCTTTATTATCATTCGAAAGAACATTCTTTGGCATTTATTTTTTGAAAAATATCTCTTTCAAATGTTCGCCGTGGCTACGTCCCAGATGGTCCATCCATTGAAGATAATTTGCAGATAATTTTCGATGACTCGTTTGAGTATTTCGACTAGTAACTGGCGAATGACACGCGTGATGTTTTGCTCCAAGGCCTAAATCGAAGCGGTATTGTCCGCATAGACTTTACATATCCCCACAGGAAAAAGTCTAACGGTATGACATCACACAATCTTTGTGGCCAATCGACCGGCTCAAAACGTGAAATTATCTGCTCACCGAAATGTTCTTCCATTAATCGATTGATTGATGCGATGTATAGGAAATGGCCTCGTCTTGCTGAAACCAAATGTCTTCGAGATCACGAGCTTCCATTTCAGGCATCAAATAATCGGTTATTGTCGCGCCATAGCGGTCGCCATTGACTGGTACGTTTTCACCGGCATAATTTTTGAAAAAAAATGGACCGATGATTCCACCGACCCACAAATCACACCAAAACGTTGGATGAAATGGACCTCTTGAATCTCTTCGTCGCAAATGCGGAAATTTTGCTTGTTTACAAACCCTTTGAGCTAGAAATTGGACTCATCCCTGAAGAAAATCAAAAAACGTCGGATCTTCTTGGAACTTTTCAAGAGCCCATAGAGTAAAGCGATGTTGCTTGGGAAGATCGAGCGGCTTCTGTTCTTGCTCAAGTTGTATTTTGTATGCTTTCAACTGAAGATCTCGACGTAAAGTACGCCAAGTCGTTCCATATGTCAGTCCAAGTTGCTGCGAACGGCGCCGAATCGATTCTCCACGGTCTTCGTGTACTGTAGTGGTCCTACCTAAATGCCACTTACCAAGCACTCATAAATTATAATAAGCAAATTCATGAATTAGTCACATTTGCAAAGACCACACAAGAAAACATAAGCAAAGCGACATACACAAAACTCACACTTTCTAATCATATGTTACAAATAAGATACGCTAAGAAGATAACCAAAATAAACACACTTATATTTATGTACATACACTCACTTTACCATAAGTAAAAAAAAAAAAAAAAAAAAAAATTTTTTTAACAACAAACCCACATTATAAAAATAACAACACTCAAAAATTAAGTGTCATATTCTGTAAACACACAACACATAAAATGCAAACAAAAGCAAAAAAAAAAAAAAAAAAAAAAAAAAAAAAAACATAACAATGTAAAGCGACTCCATGACTTCACAAAAAAAAAAATCATTCCGTTCATTCTTTTCACGTAATAAATTTTTCTCAAGGGCAAGGGTGTAGTGGTCCTACCTACATGCCACTTACCAAGCACTCATAAATTATAATAAGCAAATTCATGAATTAGTCACATTTGCAAAGACCACACAAGAATACATAAGCAAAGCGACATACACAAAAGAGTTTCGCATTACAAACGAGACGAAATTCAATAATAATATTTTCTATATTGCAATCAATATGTGCAAACAACACGGTCAATGCACTCTAAAAATAACAAGTGTTGCAACCTAATGAGTAAACAGTATAGTCAATGTAATGCATTCTGCAAGGTCAGCAATCACTTTGATTGGCTGCCTTTATACTTTTCCGGGTTTTGACTGGAAATACACGGGGCGGAGTCATGGAAGAGTCAGTTAAACCAAAATGTATAAATACCCTTGTATTTTCAATAAAGGACAGATTCAGAGCATACATGAACCAAACCTGTTGTGTTTTGTATCTCAACTAAATCATTCCGGCTGACTAAGCTTAATGATTAGCCCTCACAAAGGGGCTGTTTAAAAATGTAATTTGTCGCGTTCACATCAGCAGGCTGAGCGATGTGATCGTGTGTTAGGTGTTTCACATTAATTCATTCTCTGTTTCCTTACGACACGGCAGACCTGCCGCTTGATGAATGTAAAGGACCAAACCTCCACAGTACACTCTCAGCTACGGCTGCTATATTCTTCGCGGCGTGCTGAACGTGGTCTATTCGGTTGAATATTATCCAATAATGAATGCTGGGTCTCCAGATAGGTGACGGTGTTGCGAATAGTACTTTCATTAGGCCGATTATATTGACGATAAATTTAGCGAACCGCTCGAAACACATTCTTTTCGGAACGTGAATTTTGCGAAACAATACTGAATAAAAATAACATGACGGCTTGTCACGCCTAACGCGTGATCTCTCAAAAAAAAAAGCTTTTGAAAAATGTACCTCTACTTGGATCACCTGTTAGAAGTGAAATTGCTATTCTCAGCCTTATTAAGTACATTGAATGGGTTGGAAAACTGAATTATGTTTAAATTTATTGAATATACTAAACCTGTATGGGGGAAATCTTTAAAAATAATATGTGATTGGAGTAATGTTTTTCTCATTAGCCCTTCGAACAGTTGAAATTGAATGCAAATTGCAGAAGCTTTTACAGAAGAACAACCGCTTACATGTTAGAAAAAGTATGTAGTCTTTATTTCCGCATAAAGTCTTTTTATCATCATTGCTCCTGCAGTAAGCTCAAGCAGATAATTTTTATCACCGCCAGCTGCTGGTTGCTACCAAAGGCATACATACAACAAATACAAGTCTCTGGGCGTGTATTTGAAGCTTTGCATATGTGAATGCGCTCATCTCTTTGAGTGGATTAACATTCACGTGCATGCACATGTGTGTGCTTGTATGCTCTGATGCCGTTACAGCTGCTGCCGTTGTCAAGCAATTGCTGCAAACTATCGATTTGCCATTAATGGCCAGGGAGACGCTCTGCTCACAGCAGCATAGTCGATTACAACCACACTTCCTAACAGGTTTTTTTGCATTTACCAGCTTGACTTTATCGCTTTCATTCCTTTGCTTTGATTTTCGCTTGCCCTTCCGCCCTTATTACACTTCTTACCTGCGTTAGTTAGCTAAGAAACTGCGTGTTTGCCGTCGCATTGTTTCAGTGAGGCCTACCTTTCCTTAAACAAGCCATAATTTGCGGATGCTGCACTCTCCTAACCTCAAAGTCCCCCTTAGTGCCTGTTTGTGCTTGTGTTTATGTGTGCGGTGTGGCGTTTGTTTAAGGCACGCATGCTGTGCGGCCTTTGATGGTACTTTAGCAGCGCCCAGTCGAGCCGCAGTGGCAGCGCTTTTTATGTTTCACTGTTGACTATTTAATTACGCATTCAATCGGAAGGCAACTCGTGTGGTTTGGCTCTTTATTAACATTCCTGGTCTCCATCGCTCCTCCACCTTCTCAGAACTAACGCCAATGCCGTTGTCTTTGGTTTTTCTATTTCATGGAACTTTATTATAGACGAGTATGCTCGCACACTTACACACGCGCTCTGCTGAAGACGTAGTTTTCGTGGCTTGCTAATCGTGTTAGTCGAGTTAATGGCGCAGAAAAGCAATCAAGGTAACATTTGGTCAAATTGAGTGTTTTGATTTTCGACGCTCTGTCTCTGCTGGCAGCAATTCACATGATTTCATCACCGCATTACCACATTACTCATCGCTCTTTATTCACCTGCTTACATTTTATCATATCATACACACTTCCATGGACACACACCCTGCCTTGGTGGTGACCCGACCGCGCGTTCTTCAACATTTGCTCAGTACACAATTGTATCCTTTCGTTGTCCTTGTGGATTGAGTAGTTCGTTGTTCGTACTTTGCGGTTTCCATTGAGTTAGCCGGTTGCTGGTGTCGATGATGATTGAATGATGCCATCAATGAAGTGAAATCGTCAGTAAATATAATCTTAACTTCGCTTGATTGCCCTTGAAGCTACGTGAGTTCGTTGTCAATGGTGGACGGAGGCGAAGCGGACAGTAGAAACGATGCTTAGTGCTACGCTGACGTTAATTGTGTTTTGGAAAGGATTTCATTATATAAATACAAAAAAAAGGTTTAAAAGAAGTTGTACTGATCGGCTAATGCGTCTATCTGCTTGCTCCCACAGTGCCACAATATTAATTTTTAGAAATAGTCTCGCTTGCACAAACTTATACTCATTCAAGTATTTATATTTCGTTATTTCGTCTCTCTTGAAGCAATATTTGGACAAAATTGCATGTATAAGTTATGTAGATTTTTTTTTTGATTTCGAAAAAAACGCCAATATATTTTCATTATCTGTTTGCCATTCGGATAACTTTAAAAGTTTTCTCTATTGGCTACCGACACTCTAGCTAAGCTTTTATTTGCACTACAACAGAAGTGCTTGCATTTGTACATGTATAAATGTACCGAAATAATGGTATATTCGCTTCAACTTTGGAAATGCCGTTGGAGAGAACAAAAATACAAAGTTCGCATAAAACGCCATTCATTCGTTCAGCGCTCGAAGACAAATAGTCATTGGCACATACAGTGGCGGATTCAGAGGGGGGAATGGGGAAATGTTTATTTCCCCCCAAAAAACTATTTCTGGATCCGCCACTGGCATATATACATTTACACATAATTTTCCATGCACACTCACTCAGCAGCAGTGGAATATTACTCATACGCCCCGTCGCACACACACGCCAAGTCGGTGGCATATTTATGTGGTTTGCATATTGCTTAATGCTTTTCATTAAATTATATGCCTGAGACTATTTCGTTGTTTTTTTTTTGGCGAAAATAAATCAGTGAAGCACACACACACACATGAAAATATAAGCATTCACACCGAAAGTGAAATCGTTAATGAACTGCTTTCATAAAATAGTGTGGAAATTAAAAGCAATTCACTTATGGCCAGCCAGGAGTCATATAAAATGCATGCACACACACTTTCATATACAGGAATGCATGCACCCAAACATGCTTATGTATGTGTATGTATATGAATGTATGTTTGTACATTGAGTCGTTTGGTGTGCTGACGTGTCGTGAAGAACCAACTTGTGCACGTGAATATTTCTGAATATGAATTGCCAAAAGGATGTGGAGTGCTAAAGTCGCAAAGACAGTCATTTTATTTTATACCCACTCACCAAACAGTGTGCGGTACCTAACTTATATTAAATACGAAGCAACGTATACTTTGGCTGCATCGAAGCTGTGATATCCTTCGTAGTTGCATTACTGATAACGTAAAAGGGTTTTAACAGATCTTTAAATTGATTTAGATCGGTCAGATTGTATGGCAGCTATACGCTATAGTAGTCCGAGATCGCCGATTCCAACTAATAAGCAACTTCTTGTGAAGAAAATCAAGTGCGCAAAATTTCAGAACGATATCTCAAAAAGTAAGGCTTAGTGCCTGTTTCCACAGATTGACAGTATGTTTAAATCGACTTAGCTCGTCAAGCGAATCATTCATAAACATCTCGTATATAAAGGGTGTCCGAAAATAAACACAAGCAAAAATCGACAGCTGACAGTTTAGCCTGAGTAGCAACCTGGAGCAACTTGTCTTCAATATTGTTCGATGTTTCAAAAATAATGAAAGATTGGCGGCCGCAAGCAAGTCAGTCAAATAACGTAATCGAACTAGTGCGTTAGATTGTCGGTAACGATCCAGGAACCTCAATTCGGCTTCGTTTGAAGACTTTCTATGAGATTATTTAAGTTCACAGGTCTGTTGCAACGAGCCCACTACCACGTGTGCTTTAAAAGAGGAGATTCAGGGTTGCATTAAAGAAATTCAGCCACATTTATGCAGAATAATTTCGGCAAGTGAGTGCGTGCGTGTATGGAAAGGCGTGGAAAAAAATTGTGGAACCGGCTAATGTGCATGGTTAACGGAGATGTCCGCTTAATAGAGCGTTCATTTAATAGAGCTTTCACTGTATTTTTTATTTATGAATGGTTTCTACTATCCTATTTCTAAGTTACTTCGAACTGGACACAGTGTGCTAAATTTTACTAAAATCGGTTCAGTAGCTTATGAGTCCATCGCGGATAAATAACAAGACACGTACTTTTTATATATAAAGATATTTTAGGGTGACCAACTTCTTTCTTCTGGCTGTTATACATTTTGTTTGTTTTCAAACTTAAATATACCCTATTCAGGGTATAAAAATATAGATATTAATTTTTTTGTGTTACGAGGTTTTTAATATTATACTAACTGCATACATCGATTTGAAAACATATTAAGTTTAATTAGGATACTTTTTCGTTGCGTTGGAACTCACAGAGTACCTATTTACCCAAAAATAAAAATAGCAAGTAATGCTAGTTTATATACTTGTTCCAATCTCTTCCAATATGACAGTTTTTCACACCTCTATTTAAGCTTACAATTTGAGGTTTCTACAAGCTTTCAAGCAACTCCAAATGGCGGTTGAATTTATGAGAAATGACGAACTTTTCAGATGAGACATGCACTCTTAGGGTTGAAAGCCACTTCCCTTCCCTCGACTACTTTTTAAATTATAAGGTTGTTTTAAAAAAAAATATTTGTAAAATTTTTATGTTTTATTAATTTATTATTTATTGAAATTACAACTTTTTAATTTACCATCGCGAAATGTGCTCCTTTTGGTGGACTTGAATAAATGAAAAGACCAGGCAGCGAACCAATTCAGCTTTCGAATAGTCAATATTCGGACTTAAACCAAAAAATTTTTAAGACCCATTACAGTTTTTGTTTAAAGCGACATTTGGAGTGAGATCAAATATTTTTAAAGAGTAAAACACTGTTACCTCTTAGCATGCTTCGTTAGGCAACCACTTGCGGCCTGTTAGTTGCATGGATGCATTACGAATGCGGAGAATTCCTACAGGCTGCAGCTCAACAGCACATTTGAACGAATGTGAGACCCGCTGCGGAGAGCTTTCTTTTTTATATTAATATGAGAACATATCTACATATTGTCACCTGAAATGCAAAATAACGTAACAACATTTTCGGGAAATTACAGTGGCATGAATGAAACACGAAATAAAATGGAACATGAGTGAAACAGAATTTTAATATTGGTTAAAACTGGTTCATATCTGATCGATCGCAGAACCAGAAAATGTTGAACATACTTATGTAATATTATGTTTGTAATTTGAAGTAGTGAAGCGTAATCAATAAGACACTCAATTTCGAATTTTTTGATGATGCGTTATTTTGCATTTCAAGTGGCGATATGTATATGTACTATGTGTATGGCATTGCTGAAGCTCATTCCTCCATTGGCAGCTCATTTTTTCAGTATTCGCAAGCGTTGAGAAATGCTTTGAATTATTAAGCCATTGGTTTGTGAACAATGTAGAACTCGCATATGCTTAACGACGTATGAATTGAGTATTTGAGAATGCAATAATAATTTGAAGAATTAAAATTATTTCCATTTATAATACTAATAATGAAATGAAAAAAATCTAAATTATTGAAAAGCAAATAAGAGTACCTGTTCTAGAAGTAGATTAGTTTGCGTGAAGGTTTGAAACATGCGAACAAAATTTTATTTTATTAATTAAATTAATGCAACGGCATTATTGTGGAGTCCTTCCGGAATATTGTTGAGATGTTTATACATATGTCAACATATGTCGGATCAAGTTCATGATGAACCAAACCACGAATATCGAAAAAAAGAATGTGAATCAGCTTGATTTTTGAGCGCCTTTAACGTGTTTTTTTGGTTTCGGCTCGTTTTCGATGATTATTGACTTGTTTGTAGGTCAAGCTCATAAACTCTTGTCTCATCGACAGTTGTTCTCCATGAATGTGGGATCGGAATTCGCATGATCGGGCATGTCCAAAGAATAAGTCGAGCAAGAACGCGTTTCATACCCAAAATATCTACCAAAATTATTCGAACGAACTCGCGAGAGATGTCGAGCTTTTGTGTCACTTCTCTAATCGTTCGAAGTTCGAAAGTCGTCCAGAACGAGCCTGTTTTCAACGATCTCTCGACCGTCACTGAAAGCTGTGTACTACTCATATGCTTGTGTTTTGTTAAACCAGAATCACCGTAAGCCTTTTCCAGTATTTGCAACGAGGTTTGGTTAGAAATACATTTCGGCTTGCACCACTCACAGAAACACGTCGCACGAAAATGTTTGTTCTGACTCCAGGTGCTCGGAGACAACTGACCAGCAGCTCGTTTGTTAGCTAGGAACGCGCAGTTAATTCGCACACGCTCCGAAGTACAGTCGCGGCGAATGAAAATCAGTCCTATTACTTTCCAAACAAAGCCTGTATATAGATTTCACTATCAATGGATGTTGGGAATGTCTTTCGGTGAAGAGGTCATTCCTAAGTTATTCTATATTTACAAACCAACATAAAAGTTGGCGCACCCTGTATACATATTATGTGTGAAATTACTACCTTCCGGTTGCTATAAGCTAATCGACGCAGTTTGCTATTAAGTATTAGCAAGATTATAATATTAGATACTTACACATACGGACACACATGTCAGAAACAATATTTGAAACATTTTGGTTGCCCTTGAGCGTGTTGTGTTGTATACTTCCGGAGATCTATTTCTTACGACTTCCTTTCACATGCCTTATTCATAAATAAATGGGTTCATATTAAATCCAATTATGGCATTTAAATCCATCTAAGGTTAAATTTAGTATATACTTAATTTTATTTGGACCGTGTTGTAATAGCTAACTTAACATTTACTCAAGCATTTAACCACAAGTTACAGTTAGAGCAGAGATATTGAGGAAATTGGCTTCCTGGAAACATGTGACTGATGATACTCAACTTTAATTTCACCCTCAAACCAAAAACGTTTTCAGCTTTTTGAAAGCTTTATACATCTTCCTGGAAGTGCTTAAAATCCTGGCTACTTACCGATCGATTCACTTTGGGTCTGTTAAAGAAATTTGAAGTTTCGTGCAAGTAGAAGCAGGGAACTAGTTCTCTCGGGGGATTACCTTACGCATATTAGATTACTAGCAACGCACTTAGTATGCATGTGGGTACTTTCATTAGTTTGTGTGTATATCATCCATACCCTCGTAAATTGCTTGCGCCATAAACCGGATGTTCACTAATTTCCTCGGCTAATTAAGTTTTTTCCGTTTCATCTACATACACATACTACTGTGCCCAAAAAATAAGGTGACATTGTATTTATTTTGAAAATTCTTTTTTTATTCTTCCAAATCAATTTCATCCCCTTCAAAGTAATCCCCTTCCGATGCAAGGCACTTATGCCAACGGATTTTCCAATCTTCGAAACATTGGTTGTAGTCATTTTCCGGGATAGCCTTCAGTTCCGTCTTCGCTGCGGCTTGAATCTCCTCTATCGTATAAAAACGGTGTCCCCGGAGCGGTCTTTTGAGCTTGGTGAACAGCCAGAAGTCGCACGGCGCCAGATCAGGTGAATATGGTGGTTGCGGAACGATATGGGTTGTGTTTTTGGCGAAATTATCACGAATTACGAGGGCAGTATGGGATGGTGCATTATAGTGGTGTAAAAACCAAGAATTGTCTTTCCACAATTCCGGCCTTTTTAGGCAGATAGCGTTTCGCAAACGACCCATAACGTTCAAATAATATTCCTTGTTGACTGTTTGAGCGGTTGGAAGGAATTCATAATGGACAACACCACCGATAATCGAAGAAAACAGTCAACATGACCTTGATTTTTGAGCGACTTTGGCGCGATTTTTTTGGTCTCGGCTCTCTTTTGGCACGATATTCGCTCGATTGATCGGTTGTTTCGAGGTCGTAAGCATAGATCCAAGTCTCATCGCCAGTTATAATGCATTTCATGACACCCTGGTAGTCGGAAAGCATCGTTTCACACACTTCAACGCGACGCCTTTTTTCCAAAAAAATCAATGTTTTCGGTACCAGTCGAGATTTGACGCGCTTAAGGCCCAAAACATCCTTCAAAATGGTATTGGCTGAGCTTTTCGATATGCAAACTGCATCAGCAAGGTCTCTAATTGTTAATCGACGGGTTTTCAACACCAAATCTTTGATTTGTTGAACGTGAGCTTCGTCGGTTGAGGTTGATAGTCGCCCTGGACGCTCTTCGTCTTCGACACGTTCACGGCCGGCTTGGAACTCACTGTTCCGCTTGTAAACATTTTTTTTAGACATAGTTTCATCACCAAAGGCTATCTGCACCATCCTCAACGTATCCGCAGCAGAAAATTGATTCCGTAAAGAAAATTTAATGCAAATTCTTTGTTCAACAAATTTCGACATCGCAAAAAACGAAAAACTCACCTTTAGCAGCTCACAAAGCGACACGGATCTCAAACACTAATGAATATTTTGACATGAAATTCATATGTCACCTTATTTTTTGGACACAGTAGTATGTGGCCCGATTCTTTCGTGCGGGTATGTTGCGCATGTAAACACATCCGTAGCCGCCGGCTTTGTGGTTTTTGCTTTTACTGATAGTGCCGTCGTGTAAGTGGCGAAAAAATTGGGGCATTGCCGACAAATTGCATTTGGTTCTCTCCGAGTACACTCGTACATGTGTACGGACAAAGGCATGTGTCTGACACTTCGGAGCAGATTGGCTTAGCACGATATAATGGCAGTTAGTAAAAACCACTATTGGCTTGTGTGAGATAATCGAGGAAACAAGTTCTCATCTCTGTCCTAATTTGCACATATTTATGCACACATTTTATAGCTTTGAGCATACGTTTGCGCTTAGATACGCCGCAACGGTTTCGCTACATTGTGGGCCAGCCGGAAATGCATTGAACAACGAAATGTCTATACAGTCGAAAGTATTCCTTCAACTCCTAAGAACTCTCTTTTGAGCTTAAAGGAACAACACTAGAGGACTCTGTTCGTGTGAAACGGTCAGGTGGTACTGAAGAACTGGATAAATTGTATCTTCAACTTTCAGCTGAGTAAAACTCGACTTCGAGCAGTTTATATTTGTAGTTGCATAGGCCTAAAGAAGATAAAGCTAAACAATAATTGGAAGAAGGTCGTGGGATAAACGTCTTTCGGTTGTTTCGAAAATCTGACGGATCATGTACTCGATGTGCGAGCATTTCCAACACGGGCCGCGCCAAGCGTGCATTGCAGGAAATCATGACTCCGCTGTGTATTGGTGATTGCACGAATTGTAGGTAGTCCTGAGTGTGGCTGTGTTGCCAACATGACTTCATTTTAAGTGTGCTCTTCCCCCTCAGCTAATAATAAAGCAATTTGCTAAATTGCCTCGATGGTCTCAGCTGCCTTAGCATTTTCTACACTGCCGACACTGTAAATGGAGTACTTCGCCGCTTGTATAGGTGTATGAGCGTGTAAACTAGGTTTCATATATATGAATATAGAATGTACGCCAAGTATCTGTGCATATTTGTACAATCCAGGGAGAGTTTGCTGCATAGCCAATAATTACATAGTTGTGTTGGCCCTTGCTCGACGTTTAAACATTCAGTGGCGATAATCGGCATGGGCGATATGAGTGACTGTATTGCTTTACCCTTGTCATTTGAATAAGAAGTGCTGCCACTTAAACTGCTATAAATCGGTAACCAAATAAGCTGCAGTATACAATTTGGACCCAGAAAGTCACCGGGGCAAGAGGAGGGAGTTTTCAAATACTTGAAAGTGGGCATCGGTCCCGCTATTTAGAAGAATAAGAGTTAAACACAAGGCGTCTCGAAATATTGGATTTGCGTGTTTCATCAAAACCTGGATCCACCAAAGTATACTTGTATTTTGGGTGGTTCACTAAGTAATTTCGCGCTTTTAGTGCAATTTAAGCACAATTTTTTTATTGTGTAAAACATTTTATGAAGTTATATATTTTCCATTTTGATACAATACTGTTTGCCATCTTTCGGACAGGAGAACGATTCCATTAAAATTTTTAATCCCTGCAGGTATAAAACTGGTCCGAGTGATTTTGCGGTCCAGATTCGTGGTGAAGGTTCCCCCCCCCATCCAGTTTGAAAGTCTTAAGTCTGGAGAATATGTTGGGTGTGGTAGCACATTCATTCAAGCTGCAAAAGCTCTTGGCGAGCCATCAAACTTGTATGAGGGTTCGCATTCTCCTGGCTGAACACTGCATCTATTGATAAATTTCGGCCTCTTCTGTTTGAGTGTTTCACATAAACTTTTTTGTTGGGTATCGACCTACGAAGTGGTTTGAGCTGGTTCATCTCTAAAGACCATGATTTCTTGCTCTTTATATTCTTGTATATACAGCTCATCGTTCCATCGAATACGGTATTCGCCGTGGTCAATGCGCGAAGGACCCTTAATCTTCCGCAGAACCTTTTTCTCGAAAACTCGTAACGTCGACTCATCAGATGTTGTCATCGTCCATGCCTCTGCACCATATAGCAGGATGGGGAGGATGAGTGACTTGTAGAGTTTGGTTTTTTTCTTCGAGAGAGGATTTTACTTCTCAATTGCCCACTCAGTCCGAAGTAGCACATGTTGGCAAGAGATAGTCTGCGTTGGATTTCGAGGTTGACATTGCCGCTGGTGTTGATGCTGGTTCCAACATAGACGAAATAATCTACGACTTCGAAGTTATGACTGTCAGTTGTGACGTGGCAGCCTAGTCGCGACGACTGTTTGTTTGATGACAGAAGTAAAACAGTGAAATACGTCAACAGTGCAAAAAAAAAAAATAATAAAAAAATCTGTCTGAAAACTTTTTACTACATCACTATCAAATATGTATATAACGGTAAAGCAGTTAAGCGTGAAGTTGGCTGCAAAAAAATTCAATAAGATCAGCTGTTGTCATCAAACGAAACTATTTAAGAACGATCCAATATGCCATCGTACAAAAATCGGGTAGTAATCATACTAATCCGTATGCAAATCCCCAAAAAACTCGAGAAATAAAAAAAATAATAGCATTTTCAAATTATGGTCTCGCATTATAATATGTTACATAAATGAAGGCAATGAAGATCAGAAGAGAACTTTGTGCAGGTAATTTATTCGGTATTTTGGTTGACTTTATTCCGATATGTGCGTCGGTTTGTTGGATACGAAGGAAAATTTTTATTTATTTTTTGTTATATTTTAGTTTCCGATCCTTCAATTGTCCCAACATCCATATACTATTATATATCATCTGATCAAATTTGAACCGGACTGGTCTTTCAAGCTGCGCTTTAACCGAATCGATAAAAACTGTTTTATAAATTCCTGTGAAGTCTGATCTTTATTTGGCAATTAGTGTGTTTCTTTATTAACGACGCGAGTTGTTTGTCTGGCGATTTTCAACACAACAAAACTTGAACAACGAGTTTGCTTGAAATTTTGCGTTTTCCAATGGAATCCCGCCTGCGGAGTAATAGAAAATGTGTCAGAAATTTTTTGAGGCGTCTACTTTATCACAAATCTATGTATTTGAATTGCATAAAGCAATCAGTGGAGGTCGCGAAGTCATCGAAAGCTTGCCTAATGCGATTGGTCCATTCATCTTTGTTAGTGACGTTAACGTTTATAAAGGTAAGAAAACAATGCTGGAAGTTCGTTATTTGGGCATGCGAGAGGTTATCAAAGGATCTGAATAACTCCTATGGATCTATTCAACCCGTTTTGGTTAACATTTTGGAAACGAAGCATGTCAATGCGAGACTCGTACCAAAAAACCGGAAACATTTGCAATAACGACGTCAAGTAAAGGTTGCAAAAGAGATACTTGACAATATAACTAGGTACCTTACATTCATGAAAAGCATCATTACCGGGTACGAGACGTGGAGAAACCCAAAATCCGCCAAAAGCACTGAATGCTCTCCTAGTTGAGGCTTATACAGGGTAGGCCATTTAAAGTTGACCCATCTGACAACGCTGTAACTTTTAACAGCGCTGACAAATCGGCTAATGTCATACCGCGATAGAAGCGTCATTCGAAGACAATTTATACCATGGAACAGTACACTCCAAAAGAACGCGCTGAAATTGTTCAGCTTTATATTCAAAATAACTTTTCAATTGTGTTAACTCAACGTGCGTTTCGCAAAAAAAAATAAAGTGAAAAGTGCTCCAGTTAAGAACACAATTAAGTCTTTATACGCAAAATTTGTGAACACCGGTAATCTCAGTAATGCCAGTCATGCATCCAGACAACGCACAAGACGTTCTGATGAAAATATCGAAGCTGTACGAGCCAGTATTGAGGAGACTCCATCGACATCGAGTTATCGTCGCTCTCAGGAATTAGACATCTCTCGCACCACTCTCCGACGCATAATTCATAAAGATTTGAAGATGTTTCCATATAAAATTCAAATGGCACAAAAACTAAACCCAGCTGATTATCCGCGACGCCTTAATTTTGGCAAACAAACAAATGGGTCAACTTTAAATGGCCTACCCTGTAATAAGTGTATGGAAAATTGGATTAAGCCATAGCATTGGATTAAGTATTGACTCAGGAACATAATTTGATATGTAACTATTTTGATACAATTCACAAAATCGTATATGTAGATACCAAAGAAGACTTAGTAGAAGCATTTGAAATTAAAAAGTACGGTTGCCGTTTAGCAATATTTTCACGCCTTGGATTCTTAAAAATTGCGGAAGTATCTCATAGTAGGCTTCACTATATTTGTTACTTAACTTCCTACTTAAGCTGCTATTTCGGTATATCCGAGGGCTACCACCAAACTCCGACGACTGAAGTGAAATGTTACACAGTCTGAGAATTTTGCTTTTATGTGTGCTTGGGGCTTATTTTCAAGGAATCCATAATTGATTTTTCCATTCGAAATGCTCAGAATTAATCTCCGAAATTCTGGCGGGAGAACAACGCGTGCACTCGACTGCACCACTTTGTGGTGTGCACAATTTATAACAGATGTCAGGCCGGTTTTATTGAAAATGAAATCGTAGCGATAAATCTGTCCCACGCACAATGCCACAGGAGCGCACAAAAAATGCGGTTTTCTATTTTATGAATTTGTGGTTTTCGGATATTTGATATTCGCTTACCTAAAAATTCGTTTTAACATTTATTTTTCATACAAATAATCACAAACACATAAGCACATACATACCACGTATACTAGGCCAATAGATGCAGTGCCGGTCAAACAGTAATCCAATCAACTGCACGCCCACACGCACGCACACTAGCACACCTATAATTAGTAGCATTTCCAGTGATGCTTTCTAAAATTGCAGATAATAATATATTGACACAACTGTGTGGCACGTGCGTGTGTGTGCGTTGCCATTATGGATGCACACATACACACAAATATGGACGCACGTTAGCAGAGTAGCTGATCACGCAGTGGCTTACAGCCCATCCGGGTATTAGGTCATAGCTGAGTATGCCCCCCACACAAACACACACACTCGCAAACAAAGACACAACAATTTAATTGAAAGCATAAATATTGAAAGATGCCAGTTGCCACAACAATGGAATTAAAATCATTGTTTAAGCCTGAGAAAAATGAGCGTCAAACCAAAGCGACGTACTGCTGAGAAGCGACGCAAAGATGACAACGGACAGAGTAGAAAAATCATGCGATGCCAGGATGGCTGCGAAGACACGAAGACAGGAGAATAAATTCCATTTTAATTGAGTCTTAGAGTAGAGTGTCCATTCCCCAGCGTGTCTTGGCATTTGGCTTAGTGAGCGTTTTGATTGCCATGCTTTTTCTGACCACAGTTCCTTTGTGCATTGAGAGACGGATGTGGCGTGATGGGGGAAGAGTGCTCTCTTCAGTGCGACAAACCACAGGCTGGTTGCTCACACCAGTTGATTGGCTGGCAATTGACAAGCGCTGTTGTTGTAGTACTAATTTTAGAGATCACGTTGCACTGAACAACCAACTTCTTGGCACATGCAGCATGCAGAATGCCACAAGACTTATCTTATGTCGCGCTAAATAATGCCAAGGACGCTGAGCATGCAAGGGGTCGGCTAAAGGGCGAATAGCCAATTATTTTAAAACTTTTTGCGTCTGTCTACAAAAAGCTTTAATTCATTAAAGGCCTGGCCAATTGCCTAAGTTGCAAATAGTGTAGCACAAAGAATGCTTAAAGAATTCTTCAGGTGTTGTTTATACAATTTTCCTTCATTTTATTTGTGCACAATTTGTTTTCTTTCGCTTTTACATTGCAAATGAGTTGTTTACAGTAGCCTTTGAGCTCTACCGGCAATTGATAAGTTCCCGACGCAAGCACTTGAAACAGTGTGAAAGAAAAGTGTGGTGAATTTTCGAAATCTATTCTCAACGGAATCGCCACTATACATCCGATCATATTTGAGCCAAACTCCTGAGCCAATACAAACATCATAACGCTGAATCCAATTTCCGTACACTTGTTATAAGCCTCGGATGGTATGGCCATCAGAAAATTTTTTTTTCGGTTTCGGCCCATTTTTGGCGCGCCATTCGCTACATTGTTGGACAATTCCGACGTTTTGACAGTTATGATACTTTTGCTGAATGTAGGGCACTTGCTGTGTTGTCAACAATATCTTTTAAACTCTTCTTCGACGTGGTTTTGCAAAGTAAAATGTGTCAAGTATATCCATGGGGGATGTTTAGATTGTCTTCTATTCTTCTGATGGCAACACGATGTTTTCCAAGTACTATTTGTTTAACCTTTTCGATGTTGTTGTCATTAAAAGAGGTGCGAGCTTCTCTGCATGCTTTATGCCATTCAAATATGGAACTTTGTGATAAAACTTCTTCTTAAAACACTTCAGAAAGATTTGCAACGATTTCATAACCAGGATTCTATAACAAAAAAGTTTCAAGCAGCTTTCCGAAATAGACCTGAACAACATGCAAATATTGGGTTCTCAGCTACTAATGTACAATTCTTAAGGACTCATACCGGGTATCCATTTCTGGATGGACATGCGACAAATACTAAGTAGACATGGATGCCTTAGAATCTATCTGTACAGATTCCAGCACGACATTAGTCCGAATTGTCCGTCGTGTTCAGAGGCCTGTGAAGACTCTGAGCATGTATAGCATAATTTTATTGCCCGCGCTTTATAAGTTCAAGGGAAAAACTTAAAACTACATTCGGTGGTAGTTTAACGATGGAAAATTTGACGACACTCATGTGTCAGTTCACTGAACTGAGAACTGGAGAGCTGTCAGCGAAACGGCAGCCTCAACCATGACAAAACTGAGAATATAGAGCAGAGCAGGCGTCCGTCAGTTCGTGCCACAGAAGATACTTAAATGTCCTATCACTCCCACGAAGTGGAGTTGGGAGTAGGTTAGGTTAGTTTGAACAAAATCGTTCGAAGACTGACGCTTTGCAAGAACTGTGTGTGAAAACACTGATCAGATTTCCTATTTTCAACGAAAGTTTTCCCCGAAAAAGTTAATCCGTTAGAATATTACTACAAAGTGCTAAACGTAGATTTCTTTTTACTGCTTCCTGGTTTACTTTACACAATCCATGAGTACACGTCATTTCCTTCAAATATGTCTCCAGGAACATTGACACTGACAGAAGCAGCGAGTGCAGTGCATTCTTTCTATTGCTGATAAGCGAGACAATTACTTAAGGCCGCCAAAGACATCATTAGTTCCATGCAAACATCACACTTCTGGTACACGACAACAAAGTCAATAGGATGTTGAGTGGACTCACTCGCTTGCTACCTTACTGATAAATATCTCTCAAAGCGAGCGCGCAGACATACGCATAATGCAGCACATAAACAGTTAACGAGTTGTAAGTGCATACCAGTGGGAAAAACAACAACTAGATAAGAAATGTAATTGCACTTTGCTTACGGTAATTACAGATGTAACGTATCGACGGTAGTTCGGATTGCAATCGCATTGGTCTGCTTGATTTTCTGGCTGTATAAATAGTACTGACAGTGCTCGCTTTCAGCACAGTGCAAGCGTATTTCGCATAGACTTCTAACATTCTCTAGAAATTGTCTACGAACTATTCGTTATGTTGAAAATTTTCACTCTACTCATCCTTTGTCTGTGGATCTCACAGGGTGAGGCGTTGAACGCGTGCCAAGACACTGCTAGCTATCAACTTTGCCAAGATTTCCGTGACATACGCAATCTGATTGATGCGAACACTTTGGTCTACCACATCTCTTCTGGCTATTATAACGACAAGGAATTCCGCAACGCCATGGACTTCATCAAAACCGACCAATTCCAATCGGTGTCAGATCAACTTGCCGATAGTTCCGTTTATCAGGAACTGCTTAAGCTCTTTTCCGATGCTGGCGTTAGCACGGAAGCCATCTCCAGCATTTCAAACATTTTCAATTGCCTGATGATTTCGATACCCGAATATGGTGATGAAGCGTATGATGGAGAAATGTCGAAGATCATGATAGAAAGTCGATCTTTGACTGATGTCGCTCAGAAATTGGTGAAAGAAATTCCACGGTGGAAGCTTCGTGATTTGATACGACAGAAGAAACAAGATAGTACTGAATTTGCCAACTTCACTCGCGTGTTGCGCAGCAGCAGCTTCCGTCGCGGTGTCAGGAAGCTACTAGTAAGTATTCCTGTTGAGAATAAATCCTCGTTGGCAGCTACCTAACAATTCATTTTCAGAAATCACACACAACAAGGTACCCGATTAACGTGTTGAAACGCCATAATATCGATCTGGAGAAGTTGCTAGAATACGTAAATAAGGTCTTCAATTATTAAGCGTAATTGAAATGCAGAAACCGGCTCATTTGAAACAGATAATTTGAGTTTGCGCTTTGAAATTTGACAGCGATGTAAATAAATTGAATTGAATTTGTTCAAAAATGATGATTTATTATTCTGCTTAACTGCTATTAAATGCTGGTTAACGAAGTGGGAGTATATCACATTTTCAAGGATATTGTCTCTATGCCTTCTCTGGGTTAAAACTGGGTCGCGAGACTCACCTAAAAAATTAATTTGCCCTTCACACACACATTCAAAGCGGCTTCTCGGAATTTGAAAAGCTCTTGCTCATCATTTCCGTCCATAACTTTGCTGATTCCACACCATTTGCCTGAAGTCATTCCTCTTCGCTCTTCGAGCCGCTTCAAGCGACAATTGGCATATTCGGCAGCCAGTCAAGTGCTTGTGGGCCGTGCTTCAGGCAAAAGCATTGCCTCCCCTTGCATTTAAAGCAAATCAATGCAAACGCTTCGAATGATATGCTTTGGCATAAGTGACTTTTTCTGTCCGCCCTTCAATTAGAATGCGCTTCATGCATTACGTGTAACTCCCTTGCCGCCGGAAGCCTTTGAAAGTAATGCCCGAAATTCATGACCCTATTTGTATTCGATCAGTGTTTGCATTGCTTTGCATTTCATTATGCCATGCCGTGCAAGGTATAAAGCACCGTGCCGAAATCAGCACGTTGTCCTTGCCGCCAGCAGGTGGTAGCAGCAATTGTGTTGCAATTTTTGCAACATTTCGCTCTTTGCACTACAATCTCATGGAATTTTGCTTGCTATCAATGCATGCAAATCGACGGAACAACACTTGTGGCACAGGTGTGCGTGTTTCAGTAGCCTTTGCGACGTACGAAGCGATAGCACCAGGTGGCGCAGGCAAGCCGAGCGGGCAACACGGGTACTATAGCGACGGTTGTTGCTGTAGGTCGGGACCCACTTGCTCGCTCCTAATGCTTTCCAATTTTCGTTCACTCATCGCCTGGTACACCTCTGTTGATGCTTTGTGCTTTTGAGCTTTGCATTCGCATCGGTATCTATCGAGATTGCACTTGAGTGCTATTTAACGTGAATTAAACTCGGTTGTAACTAAGAGTAAGTGGGCGAGGAAGAACAAGCGTTTAAGTCGAAATTTAATAGCGCTAACTTAAATGACTAGTGTTCTTTGCGTCTGAGCTGGTGGAGGCGTAGATGAGAAGTATCAATATCGATTCGATTCTTCGGTTTTTTTGCCTAAATCTCTTCAAATGTTATCTAAGAGGGGAAATAGTGGCCGAGCGTCTAGCAAATATATGAGCGCGTTGACAGAAAGCGAAAACTTTGACGCGCGATTTCTTAGTTTTTCGTTTTTGCTATCCGTTCAGGTCCAGAAAAGATCATGAAGTCTTCAAAAATTTGCCCCATGCGATACGTCCATCCACATCTGCTAATGCCGACAACAGCGAAAAAGTTAAAGAAACAATGCCCGAAATTTGTTGTTTGGTTGTTGGAGAGATAGCAGAGGACTTAGAAATGTGTCTTGAATCGATTAAAAACAAAATTGGTAATTGTTTCGCATATAAAGCGTGTCAATTGTAGACTTGTACCAACAGAACTAAATCTTTTACAAAAGGACATCGAGTGGCTTGACAACTTCGCCAAGAACCTTACATTCATTTAATGCATCATTACTAGTAACAAGAGATGAGCTTCTGAATATGACGTCGAAACTGTTCAACAATGTAGAGAATGGCGCTCCAAAAATGAGACGAAACCAAAAAAAAAAATCAAAATTCGCTAAAGGCAGTGAGGTCATTTCAGTCGAGACATATAATAAGTACTTATGTACTTGTATATGGAAAATTATATTAGTAATTGGCATGTTTGTATTGGCTCAGCAGTCTATTTCGAAGGTGATAATATTTTTTTGTCAGTCCGGGTCAATTTTGATCAGATGGTACATGAATAAAAATCTCTTTGTAAATTTGTCAAATTCTTTCCTGCCATTTCATCTCAACAACGTAGCGTAAATCCAATATCCATCCATACTCTCTCAGCTTACCTTGATTCGTATTTGATGGTTGGTACATAATTAGGCGGATTTACGCACGCCACCTGCAATGCACAAACATGGTAACTTCATCAAGCTCTCGGTCATTTGAAACAGGAAAATAAACTTCATAAATACGTTGTAAGTCTGTGAGTCGTTCATGGTCTACAGCTTTGCTCATTACAATGATTGGAATTGCTGAAACCGGCTACGGTATTAGAGAATGAGTGAAATATGCGATATGCGAACGAACCAGCCAATTTCTACGTACGATACTACATTCTAATTCGACTAAATATTAAATGTTTTCCGCATGTGCGATTTCAATCTGCCCTAAGACATTTATTTGTTAGCGGAAATGCGCTATTATTTAGAGAGATTGTCAAGCTAAAGGCGTATGTAACGTATACGCCCTGTGCTACATTACCATACCTAATCGCATATAATAATGTGTGTATGTATGTGTGCAGTCATAGGCTCCTTACGCCTTGGTAATTTGCTCTACTTATTCTTATATGAAAACATATCCGGCGAACACATAGTGACAACAACAACAAGAATGGGAGAAATGCCGCCTGAATCTGGAAATAAATGCAAAATGAATACAAAGGAGCGCAGGAAATGAAAATATAGACAATACAGCGAAAGTGCTTATCCGGATTTGGACAAATAAAAACAATATGTGGGCAAAAGAGCTCATAAGCAAGCTACATAAATGCATACGTACATATGGGCTGAGTTGTGCCAATGCTGAACTGATGGCTGCCTCCGAGCGCCTTGACAGCACAAGTGGAGAAGGTTCGATGGCCGTCGGTTGAGCAAAACTTGCACACTATGGCCTCAGGGTTCAAGTGAAATGGAAGAAAAGTACCCCCATAGCAGTTAGAGCAATATTGTAACTTAATCATGCTGGTAAATGGTTGTACATGTGTTAGTAAACGCGAAGGCGAATGTGTGTGTGAATGTTTGAAAAAGAAATTTAAGCTAAAGATTTGGTCTCAATCAAAACCCTCGCAAATGACTGTAAGTGCTTGTGTATGTTCGCATGTGTAGAAAGTCATATTTGATTAGCAGTTCTGCAGATGCTTTAAAGGGTAAAATTTTATTTTTTTTTTCTGAGTGCTCGACACCTACGTTGACTTAATAAATATTTGATCATCTCAAAAATATTGTAAAGCCTAAAACTAAGAATACACCACCCAGGAGATGGAAAGCCCTTAATGATGGTTAAATTTGTAAAAATGTCCTAATAATTCGGCATGAGATCGAATGAAAGAGTTTGCTGGAAAATAAACAAAAAAATTATCTTATCTCTCATGAAATAATGTTTATAAAAGCAGTAAATGAACAATATTTCCCTTAATACCTTAATATAAAGATTTTCGATCTCACCGAAACTCTCCGCGAGGAAGTTACTTACCTTTAATCCTTAGAAGTTGCAAGAGTATGTTATGTTCGGCTATACCCGAACTTAGCTCTCACTAATTTTCTTTATAATTTTCGATACAGTCTGTAATGCAAGCTATCATGCATTGCAATGGCAGGAGGTAGCTGCAGGCATTTTGTTGCGATTTTACACTCTTTCCTCGAAATGGAATTTTGAAATAGAATATAATTACGATTTCCTAAAATCAGTTGAATCCTAGTTACGCTTGCAAGCCAACAAGAGCTTTTAGCATTAATTCATTATAGAAAATGCTATGTACCAAGGTATAAAGAATCATCTGCAGAAAGTTTTAGCGATTTCGTGATAAAATTCGTGCGGAAATTAAGGGAATCGTCGTAGATAACTTTCTAAAGCGATTATTGTATATCCATACTCAAAATTAAGTAATTAAACGCTTGGAAATATGAGCGCAGTATTTTTCTTGTAAAAGTAGGTGTTTTAAAATATTTGAAACATTAATATACAAGGTGCGTTCCAAAGTAAACAGGACTTACAAAAAAAAACAGAGCAAATGGTTTTTTAGCCAAAATCTATTATATTATTTAAAATAGTCTTCTTCTGCTTCAATACAGCTTTTTGCATGTACATGTCGAACGAGTGTTTTAGTTTGTTCGGCCACATTGGCTGCCAGTATGCCGGTGCAAGCCTTTTGAATGGCCTCTGCGTCTGCATAACGCTTTCCTTTCATGGGCAAATGCATTTTTCCGATAAGAAAGAAGCCGCACAGTGCCATATCAGGTGAATACGGGGAGTGGTTAATGGTTAAAATGTGATATTTGGTCAAATAATCGTTCTTCGAATGTTGGATTCTGAGCAATTTTTGGTCGTCAGTCAATTTCTGCGGAACAAACCGTGCACAGATCTTTCGTAAGCCCAAATGTTCGGTCAAAATGCGATAAATCGATGTTTTGGAGATGTTCAATTCCATTTTCATGAACTTCAATGATGACTTCGGCTGATTTTTGATGAATTCACGTACAGTTTCGATGGAATTACCGGTGATCACGGATTTTGATTGGCCCACATGTTGACCACTTTGAAAACATTGAAATCACTCGTGCACTCTGCTACGGGATAGGTAATCATCGCCATAAACTTGTTTCATCAATTGAAACGTTTCGGTAAAAGTTTTACCAATATTAAAACAAAATTTAATGTTGGCTCTTTGTTCGAAGCTCATTTTCGCAACACAACACAAACGTACTGACACTTAAAATGCAATAACTTCACTTTCAATCGATGAAATGTCATGAAATTCTCACGGACAATCGATAAATATAGCAAATTCTAACGCACTAGGCGACATATAGATGGCGCCACCAAGGGGCGCTAGATACAAAAAGTCCTGTTTACTTTGGAACGCACCTTGTAGTGTATTCTCCTATACATATAGAACCACACACTATGAATTTTGTATTTTTATCCCACATATCCAATAGTATTTTCGTTCCCAATAACTTAACTCCCGAAGCAGTAATCATTTCAAAAATTGGAACATGGGGAAGACCGCAAACATTTTTAGTTGAAAGTTAATGCCTCAGACCGACATACTACAAATGCAATATTGATGGCTTATATCCATCTGGTTGGCTGAATAGTAGCGCTGTTAATTATATTAATTTTAATGTGGGTTTCCTATGACATTAATTTAATCGCTTCCTAAATTTTACTAAGAAGAATGCTAGTTTGATACACAAACATTTTTATATTAAGGCTATGTCTAAATACCTTACTATGTCGAGAGAGAGAGAGAAAGAGAGAGAATTTATGGTTCCTGAAATGGTACTTGTAACTAAAATTTAGTGGTTATTGCCATATAACTAACACCAGTCAATAAATGAATAAATTATCAGTTCCCACAATTATGAACGAGTAATTATGTTAAGTTACATCGAATATTTCAAACATATGATGTAATCGCCTTCTATTTGATGATTATGATTATGACTATAATTATCTGCTTTTTTACAGAATATATAAAAATGTATTGTTTGACAAAAATGTCCATGGGGCCCTTAAAAATATAGTATGTAATGTTTGTAAATAAATTTCCCATTCGCTCTTTTCTAATTAAACTACATTTAAAATAATGAATTCAAGTAAATTGCTGGTTCGTATCAATAACTAATGCGTAAATGTTTTAACACTTAAAACAGTTACAGTCATGAACATAAAAATTCCGACAATAAATATTATTAAAACTTCATAAAAACTTTTCAAAATTTATATTGTACAATACTTTAATAGATTAGATTTGATTGAGACGCAGGTTAGTTGGTATCGGTTCTTCTTTAATGGCGTAGATACCGCTTACGCGGTTTTAGCTAAGCTTACAACAATTGTTTTCGATTTCAAGTATAGCCAAGTCCGTCTCCATCCTGGTCTTTCTAATGGAGTGGAGGTCTTCTATTCCTCTGCTTCCCGCGGATCTCTACGAGCCGTTCGATATCAAACGAAGTTTCAAACAAGGCGACACCCTACCGTGCGACTTCTTCAATCTACTCCTGGAAAAATTAATTCAAGCTACAGAGCTGAATAGAGAAGACACAATCTTTTATAAGAGTGTACAGCTGCTGGCGTATGCCGATGATATTGATATCATCGGCCTCAACACCCGCGCCGTTGGTTCTGCTTTCTCCAGAAAGGATGAGGAAGCGAAGCAAATGAGTCTGGAGGGCAAGACGAAATATCTGCTATCATCAAACAAACAATCGGCGGCACTCGTGACTTGGCTCTCACGTCACTGTTGACAGTCACAACTTCGAAATTTCAGCTGTTCGAATATATTTAACATCGACTGTGCTCAAAAGTTAGTCATGTGAACATTGGGGCAATATAAATATGGCTTCCATTTGCTTTTGGTAATTTATTCATAGATTTCCTGTTGCAAACGAAAATCTGGACATTTGTGGACTAAAGCTTCCGCTTACTAACTGAAATGAAAAAGCCTGCAGTGGTGGACAGTCGTCAGTTTTTCCGTACACATTGGCGGCTGTGGCTGTTGTTGGGTTGCGTACGCGAGCCAGTGCGCTACCAGTTGCTCTATCGCCTCTACCGCAGCGTCGTCAATGCGCTCATAATACTCTTCTATCCTGGCACTGTACTTATAGCCCTCTGCAATAGCGCTAATGTAAACGATTTGCTCCAAACGCTGCCCATCTGCGCCGCAGCTCTAGCCTGTAGCGCTAAATATATTAGCTACTATCGTAGACTGAATTTGGTGCGGCAAGTAGAGCAGATCTTCAACGCTTTGGACGAAAAGATACTACTAGAAGAGGACCGGGAGTTTTTTGCTGACATTCACCGAAGCACTAATTTGATATTGAATACACTGCGCGGCATATGTGTCTTCTTGTTCGCTATAACCGCCTTGGCGTTTGCTGATTCGCTTGAGAACCGTGATTTGGCTTTTGCCATGGAGTTGCCGTTCGATTGGCGCGCAACGACGGCGGCATATGTTGGCGCTGTTGCATTGGAATTATTGTTTTTGACCTGCGATCTCGTGCAGAGTCTGGCAAATGACTCCTTTCCGGCGGTTGCTCTGTGTGTTCTAACGAACCACACACGTTTGCTAGGAGCTCGGCTGAGTCGGATCGGTCATACTGGTAAGGATGTGCAGACGAATATTGGAGAGTTGCAGCAATGCATTATTGATCATCAACGTCTGTATAGGTGGGTTCATCTTTGATAGAGAGTGAATGAAACGCGTCTTAATTGTGTTTTACAGATTGCAGGCAATCATAGAAGAAATCATTTCAATGCCGGTCTTTGTTCAATACGCAGTCACCGCTTTCCAGGACTGCTTCACTCTGATAACATTTATATTTTACACGAACACAGTTTCCGATAAAGTTCTGTATTTGACCTACTTATTGGCTCTGCAACTGCAAATATTCCCCCTCTGTTATTATGGTGCGGCATGTGCTCAGTCGATGGACGATCTGCAGCAGGAGATTTACGCCAGCAATTGGATTGAACAGGATCAGGTGTACCGTCGTCTGGTTACCATATTATCTCAGCGCTCCTTAAGGAGCACAATAGTCTACGCGGCGGGGCTCATTCCCATTCACTTGAGCACATTCGTGAAAACACTTCAGGGCGCTTATTCCTTCTACACATTTGTGGAGGGAGTTCGAAAGGTATAGTCAGGTAGATTTAAGTTAATAAAAATAATAAAAAAGTTCACAGATAAACAGCTTTTTTTCGATTTTTCTTTTCGATGAGTATGCGAAGAAAACAAAGTAAAAAATTAAGGTTTACGATTTTTTCGTACATTTCAGAATATTCATACATTCACTTGACTTACCTTGTTAAAGATAATTTAAATTTTAAAATCGAACGTTTTTCACTAGTATATCTTTCGTAATATTAAAAACTTTGCGCAGTAATCTCAATGTCTCAGGTACAACTATATATTATAAGAGTTGAAAATGAGGCAAGGAAAATAACTCCTGCCATAATACTAAAGCTTGTGCAGTGAATTAGGACCGAGACGATACTACACTGTAGCGATCATGCTGACCGAGTGAGCTCAACGCACGAAGAGTTCCGATAAGATCAGCGCTGGTAGAAGCAAATAAATTAGGAGCCGTTGAGAAAATAAACGAGTGAAACATTTAACATTACTTCATATATGAAACAAAGGCTACGGTGTCAAGAAAGAAGAAGGCAGAATGCAAAACCCAACAATCTATCGCATCGTGCTACGACTGAGTTGACTCTATAACAATATCTATGTCAAATCTTCAAGATTCGCTTTCGAAATAAAATGATATCGAAACTCTTATTATAACAAGTGGAGGGAGTTTAAGAAAATTTATTGCTTATTTCTCTATTAGTTTTGGAAAATGTTCAATATATCTTGTAAATATGCCATATTATAAAGTCTCGGTTCCTAGGTCTCATGCTTATGACTGGACATCCGAGCTGTGACTGTGTGTTGTGATCGTGTTAGTTGTTAGTTATTTTGAAAATATTCAGAAAGGGAACTATGGTAAATAAATTACCAGCTTCTTAGTCCTGAGGTTCCACTGAAAATGTGTCTGATGATCTTTACAGCTTCCAGAAATCTTATGACTTTACCATGGCCTCTGGTTGGCGGCTTTTCGATCCGAAGACAGCCAGGTAGCTTGGTGAATTTTTCAAGCTGGAATCTAGTACTACAGATAACCATATTTCGGGTCCCGCCGCAGTCGATCAGCCTCAACTCATTTGAGAATGTTTCCTGGTGGAGGCTGAATTTACCGACCTGTTGTGCCAAAGATACCTTCCTTGCCCACACTGGCGTTAAAGTCGACAAGCATGATTTTGACATCGTGGCGGGAACAGCTCTTATAAGTGCGCTCCAAGTGCTCGTAGAAGGCAGATTTGGTCACATCATCCTTCTCTTCCGCCGGTGCGTGGGCTAAAATCAGCGATATGTTGAAGAACTTTGCTTTGATGCGGATTGTGGATAGACGTTCATCTACCGGAGTGAAGGACAGTACTCGGCGACGAGGTCTCTCTCCCACTACGAATCTCACACCAAATTTGCGGTTCTTTATATGGCCACTGTAATAAATGCCACAAAGGCCTACTCACCTCAGTCCTTGCCCCGTTCATCGCACTTCTTGGATGAGATTGTTGTCAGCATTCAGTCTAACGAGGACATCAACCAGCCGGGCAGCGGCACCTTCCCAATTAAGGGACCGGATATTCCAGGTGCATGCCCACAAATCATAATCCTTAATTCGTTTGCCATGGTCGTCATCAAAAGGGTCTCACATCCGAGGCTGTGGATTAGATTTCATTGGTAGTGCTTTTTACGTGGCGGGTCCACAAACCCAGCACACAAGCCTGTGGAGGGGATGTTTCGCCTTCTCACTTTAGCTCGCCTTCAAACGGATGTTCTTTGGCTACCCAGAGGATACCTGGTCTAAGACCGGAAGTCATGAGCTCTGACATATACAAGTACATATACGGAAATAATTGTACATATACAGGACCAGGAAAATATTCACCGATTTCGCCCAATTTCGAAATATGTCGTCTGGTATTAAAAACGCTCCGGAAACGAAGTTCCGCCGTGCTTCATTTATGGTAATATATTGGAAGTTGTGAAAGTTTCTAAAGCAATGTCACTCACTTTGCTAACTTATATATTATTAAGTTGGCAGCTCACTGATATATGGTAGCTCTTATTCATGTTAGTATTAGGTGGCAATGTGAAATATTCATGCCTAGTATGCTACAGGTTGGTTAATAATTTGGGACCGCACCCATATTCCAAGATGTGTTAATGTTCTAAGGTTCTATTTCTGATGCTGATACACTTATGGTACATTGACAAAGAACATCCGTGCCAATTTTGGTCAAAATAACCAAATTTTTGGTCATCTTATTGGTTAAGTACAGACTGGTAGATAGTTCGCAAGTTAAAACTAAAACCCTTTCCCTTATACTAGTATAACCACTGCTGGTGTCCGTTTAAATATGCCTGATTTCGTGCAATTGCTTCATTAGCTGCATCACGCGACACCAATTATATAATTAAGTTATTAATTGTCTCGCCAACGCATAAGACGCGCCAATATTCAAATGCCTCTGCGCTCACCTCTTTAGCTACTATAAATACAAAAGAAAAAGTTTGAAAATCGTATTAAATTCCAGCTGTGTACCGTTAACCAGTGAGTTAGCTATGAGCCAGGCAGTGAACAGCAACGCCTTTTTCAAAATCCACTGGTTGGGCTTTCGTATCTGCGGTGGCGATTTAACCGTCTGTAAATATCGACTGGTCTATTTGGCGTACGCGGTGATGGTCACCGCGCTGGTGACTTTTTGCTATCCGCTGCATCTGGCATTGGCGCTTTTCCGCAACGGTTCACTAGCCGGCAATATTAAGAATCTCGCTGTGTGCGTCACCTGTATCGCCTGTAGTCTGAAATTCCTGATTTATACGCGGAAGTTGCGGATTATGCGCGAGATTGAGCAGACCTTTGCGGAACTGGATGCGCGCGTGAGCAGCGAGGAAGAACGCAAATATTTTGCTTTGATGCGCACAAGCGTAAGGAATGTGGTCGCTGTATTCGTGTGTGCCTATGCTGCGGTTGGTGTGACGGCAGAGTTGGCATTCCTCTTAAGCAAGGATCGCAGTCTGTTGTATCCGGCGTGGTTTCCGTTCGATTGGCGTGTATCCACGCGAAATTTCTACGTGGCAAATGTGTACCAAATCGTTGGTATTTCCTATCAGATTTTCCAAAACTTTATTGACGATACCTTTCCACCTATAACTTGTTGCCTGCTGTCGGGTCACGTAAAGTTGCTCGGCATTCGTGTTTCGCGTATTGGCTATGATTGTGTTCATTTGGCGGATAATGAGCGGGAGCTGGTGCGTTGTATCAAGGATCAGAAGAATCTATACAAGTGAGTGTTAGAAAAAGTGCACTCAACTCTCTGGAGTTCAACTCAGTTTTGTAAAGTTCGCTTGTTCATTTCAGGCTATTCGATCTGCTGCAGGAGGTTATGTCCTGGCCGATGTTCATTCAATTCACCGTCACCGCCTTCAATATCTGCGTGGCCATGGTCGTGATGCTGTTCTACGTGGATACACCGTTCGAACGTCTATACTATCTGGTATATTTCATATCCATGCCGCTGCAAATCTTTCCCATCTGCTATTATGGTAGCAGTCTTCAGCTTCTCTTCGGCCAACTACAGTACGAAGTGTTTCGCTGCAATTGGCCCGATCAGACTCGGCACTTCAAGAAACAAATGATACTCTTTACGGAACGTGCTTTAAAGACTACCACGGCCTTGGCCGGTGGTATGGTCAAAATACATCTCGACACCTTCTTCGCCACCGTTAAGGGCGCTTATTCGCTTTTTGCTGTCATCATGAAGGTTAAGTAGACGAGCCATTAATACGGCATCTGTCTTTATCGCAGGTCTAAAGAAGTGTAGAGTTTGAGTGTAGAGAGAACCGATTTACAAGATTATAAAATCATTAAATATTCAGATGATTAACCAAATGGGAATACGTATTTTTAGAAGCAGAAAAATCTACTTTTCTTCTCCAACTAACGATTGCGGTTATGCGAGGAGGATATTTGGAGAGTATCTTCTGCACCGCTTGGTAGAACTGTGTGGAGACAACAATATTCACGGAGAACTATTAGAAACCGTTGCTACACTTTGGGGTCTCTAGTCTGCATAAAATAAATGCTTCCTTTACATTAGTGTTGGATCGTAAATATAAAATTTTCTATAGAGATTCATCATATCAAGGGGCTATGACCATCAAGCTTCATAACTTAACATTCTTAAGCCGCTGATAGAGCAGCAAAACATAATTGGAAATTAAAAGTAAGCACGTTCCCCAGTACTCCAGTTAAATTCATACAAAAGGTGCGATATGGCATAGTATTAAACAGAAGTGCTACTCATTTCCTTTGGATTGTCTGTATGTAGATAATTTCCGGTGAAGTACCACATTTGCATGCAAGACTGAATTCCCATGTAAATATATCAACAAATTTGTGTTGTTGCTTAGCTGTTTAGCTCCATATTTGATATAAAGCATTGGAACCAAACCCAGCCGCAGTCAGAGAGACTCGGTGAAGCGCCACCTACATGTGTGCGCCCATAATTTGCTCGGTGCATATTGTCGGCTGTAAGTAAATGGACAGTGATGTCGATGTCTTCACACACTTGTGTGTGCTCGAGACTTGGTTACCGATGATTGATATTTCAGTAGCTCCGGGCTGCTGCTTGTACCGCTTTCCTTTTGCGGTGGAACTAGGTCTGGCTATTGATGGAGCTTTATGATGTTTGCGTTGCAATTTGCAGTTGCTGTTAAATCCTAATTACTCCCCCGCTGTATTTGCCTATACTGAGATCATTTTCGACTACATTGAACGCCTAATTGTCGAACGCAAACCACAAACGATTTGTGCGCACTGAAGCTTTCGAATGAAACTTTTTGTTTTTAAACTTAATTGAAACTGGCAGTTTGTGCTTTAGAAATGTTTAACATTTAAAGAGCTAGCAGTGGTGCCTTCAAAAGAATGCCACGGAGAAGGAAAATTTAGCATTTTCTGCTTGAAATTACCGTTGGAAGACTATGTGCATTTTATTTCTTGCCGTGGCGGCCTCTGAGCTTTTTTGCACAAAACTCATATTCGGTGTTTCGTTGTTGGCGAAAATAGTTTGATCTCGTTCCACAAACAAAAGTCGTGTCGTCGCAAGTAAACAGAAATCCTCCTTCTGCGTCTGCCAGCGCGATTTCCAAGCATTGAAAGCGTCACGGGAGGCATTCTCCTGAATAGCCTTGAGAGCCGAGGTCCATGTCCAGGCAAGGAAATGTCGGCCTCGGTTAGGTTGCTGTTCTCAAGAAAGGCGGTGTGAGCCGGGGCGTTGTCGCAGTGCAACTTCCAATCGGCTGCGATGTCTTGTCGGATCCGTTTGAGCTTTCGTTTGAGTCTCTGAAGGACTTCCACGTAAAAGTCTGCATTGCCGGTTTGTCCAGGAGGAAAAAATTCATGGTGAACGATACCTTTGATGTCAATATTTATTAAGGCGATTCGCTGACTGGAATATCGTTCGCACGAACGCCAGCTCTTCAGCTCTGGAAGTACTCGAAACGTACTAGTTGGTGGTGGCGTGTGGAAGTTGTATGGAAGTTGTGTGCGAAGAATGAAGATACACTTTGGTAGAGCTAAAATTGCCTAAGAGATTATAGAGACATTCACGATTATATACAGGGTTTGTCCGGAAAGTAATAGGACTGAGTCGATTAAAAAAAATTCTTTAAAAACTTTCAAAAAATCCTCCTTCTGCGTCTGCCAGCGCGATTTCCAAGCATTGAAATCGTCACGGAAGGCATTCTCTTGAATAGCCTTGAGAGCCGAGGTCCATGTCCAGGCAAGGAAATGTCGGCCTTGGTTAGGTTGCTGTTCTCAAGAAAGGCGGTGTGAGCCGGGGCGTTGTCGCAGTGCAACTTCCAATCGGCTGCGATGTCTTGTCGGATCCGTTTGAGCTTTCGTTTGAGTCTCTGAAGGACTTCCACGTAAAAGTCTGCGTTGACGGTTTGTCCAGGAGGAAAAAATTCATGGTGAACGATGCCTTTGATGTCAAAAAGGACAATGAGAATCTTGCATCTCTCGCAGAAACACGTCGCGCGAAAATGTTTGTCCTGACTCGTTCGTTAGCTAGGAACGGCATCTACTGAATCCAGTCGGTGCGCACACGCTCCGAATTACAGTCGCGGCGGAAGTACATCAGTCTTATTACTTTCCGGAAAACCCCTGTAGATATCCTTATATTTGCAAGTATTCTTCCGATGAAAGGGCCGTTGGAATCAGTTTCGACCGGAAGCTCGCCGAAGAGTTGCTATTTCATCTTCATTTGAATTTGAATGAAACGGACATACTCGTTGGCTCATTGAAGCTCTTCGAATGCAGTCAGGGTGTCATGCTAATGCCAATATTCTTACTAAAACCCCGAAGCACTCTTTCATTCTACCAAAAGTTATAAATTCCCTTTAAAAATTCTAAATTTAGAAATTGGCGACTTTAATTCTGCCTGCTTTAGACCGTTTACCGCAATAGCTTATACACTCACATTGTAAGCACAAATACACTTGCAAAATATATTTGAGTACGCAATGAGATTTCCTTCTTTAAATTGATTTACAAATGCCACACAAAAAAGGTTAAATAAGTAGGTGTTTGCCAGCCCCCTGATTTCCGTTTTTCCAGTTGCCATCACGAAAAAGTTTTTTATATGCAAATATAAATGAAACCGGTGAAGCGATTTATATTTATTCATTCACACACGCTTTTATAATGAATGCATGATTGTGATGCCATCACAGAGCAACCCTGCAGGAAATTTGAGGTTGTAGTTGGGGTTGGCCAAAACTCGGACTATCTCTCTTGGAACTTTTGATGCTAAGTTGGTTATCATCGATCTATACTGCTCCCCATTGACAGAAACGATTTCACCAGCTTCACTTCGAAAGAATTATGGACCGATGGTTCCACCAAACCAAAAACTACATCAAACTGCCAACTTAGGCGAATGAAATGATTGGTCGTGAATAATTTGTGGATTTGCTTTGCAGCAGAGTCGAAAGTTATGTTTATTTACATATAGCACCACTCAAATGAAAGTGAGCCTCATCGGAGAACATTATTTTCTTAAAAAATTTCAAGTTGCTCAAATGCAAAATTAGCAAATTCTCGACATTTGCGGTGATCTAGCGCCTTTAGTTTTTGAGCGAGAACAATTTTGTATGGATGAAAGCCAAATTTTTCTTAAAATCTGCCAGGTTGTGATTTGAGACAGTCCCATACAGTTCTTTAGAACGTCTTGGAATCAACAAATTGCGATCTCCAACTACTCTTGCCTGAACGGCAGCAATATTTTCATTATTCCGAGCGGTTCTTTGCTCTTATTGGCACTTGAACATTATGTAAAGGAAATACTCGCTCGAAATTTTCAAAAATTCAACGAATAGCGAGCATAGGCAGTGCGGAGATTGTTGAAGACATGCCTCTATCTGGACCACCTTCGATCTCTTCAACTGATGAAAATATTGAAAAAGTGAAGGATATTGTGCTTGTCAAGTGTGAGAGAGATAGCAAGAGAGCTAGAAATCTCTTGCGAATCCGTTTGAATGATTTTGGAGGATATTTTGGGTATGAAACGCGTTCTTGCTCGACTTGTCCCGATAAAGCTAATTTTTTTTTAATTCTGACAGATGTGAAAGCCAAAAAAGCAATGAATATCATCAGTCAACCACCGTATTCACCAGATTTGGTTCCGTGTGATTTTTTGTTGTTCCCCAAACTGAAATTGCCGCCATCTGAATCCCATTTTTCAAATGGGCGATTGTTTCAAACATGCGTAAGTTAGGTCTCATACAATCAACGGGCTTAGTTGTAACTCGATACTAAGTATTTTAGGTATTTTAGTGGTTAAAGTGACTTCAAAAATTCGGCCACCAGTTTTGATGAAGACTTTCTTCAGACTGCTCCTAAATCATTCTGATGCCAGTCAGATCAATATAACTTAAGTCAGGGATGATTTGTATATGGAATAGAGCTATTACCTCAGCCGCACCTGGGAAAGATTTTATACTCTAACAACAACAGCAAACGTCATTGTGGCCAAAATACCTGCTTTAGAAGTTGACATGGACAAATATTACTGTCTCAAGCGCGGAGGACTCTGAACAAAATATTTTGGAGAATCATCGAGGCAATAGGTGCTTGCTTTCACAAATCACTATTTTAAATCACAAATTTTTCCTACTGGGATCGACGCAATCAAATACGCATATAAAAGGAAAAACTTTGTAAAAGTGTGCTGTTGAAATAGCAGTATTAAAAGGCAACAAAAAACCGTTATCGTATTTACACCAGCAAATCGGTGCATCACTGTCATCTATAGTGATTTTTCATTTCCTCCACGCTGCTATTTTTGTCATTATTGCTGTTCAACTCGCACATTTACCAACATATGTACATACATACAAGTGTGTACTTATGTACAGGTATATATAGTAAATATGTACCATGCATGTATGTATGTATAGATAAGGGCGTCGGTGCTTTAAGAGTGTAGACGTGCGCGTCATTTAAATATCCTGAATTATTTTATATTTATTTTACTGTCATTGTTTGCTCGCTTCATTTTAATTTACTGCAAGTCATTTGCATTCGCCGGCACGCACCAACAACGCACACACCACGGCCAAGGCGAAGCGCAGCAAGCGCAATGGCACTAACCCGAACAGCAACAACAGCGAAATAAACAAAATAATGGCAAAGTGAATGAACGACGGAATTACCGTAGTTAAGTGTCGCCCCCACTCAACACCCCAACCGCCGCAGCGAACTTAGAGTCGAAACCTCTCATTGTTGACGCCGCTGACGACGCAGTGTCGGTGCGAAGAAGCTGCAGCTCCAGCTCTGGTTTGCCGTTCGCGTTATCACGGCGCCCAATGCAGTTGTGGGAGACGCTTTTTGGAATATCTGTATATGTGTGTGTGAGCGTGTCGATACTTAGTCGTCCATTGAACGCGTCAACTAAGTGACAATGTATTCCAATGTATTTCGACATTTTCATGCAGCTCAGCCCGGCGACATGTTGCATGTCGCACGCATTCTATTCATAAACGCCCGTGTATGTGTGAGTGTTTAGGTGCAATTTTGTCTCCTGTCACGTGGCTAAAGTCCTTCATCGCTTTTTTTATGGCAAAGCGTACGCATAAACCCACACATTTCACTATTATATTAACTCATACATATACACACATATCCCGTTATACCTAATCAGTCTCATACAGCAGTGTTCAAATGCATAAGTACACGTATACACTCGCCTATTCGCTGAAAGTGTAAGCACATTAATTTCGTGGATTTCGGTGCAGAGCCACTTCCTCGTTTACACGTTCGCTTGCGGCACGAAGTGGCTGGTGCTTTTATGGCTTAACGGCGGTATTGCCGCATTGATAATGTGGCTTTTAGCGTCAAAAGTGCGAAATTTCTAAAAATAACTGCGAACCATGCGACAGAGCCGAGCAGCGAAATAAACCGTTTATTAAAGCAAAATGGAGCCTGAGAGCATAGGGTGTGTCTCTGTGGTATGAAAGCAGCGATTACAAAATGAAATTACTACTTTGCTGGTAATGGTAAATGCACTATCACACAGTTCGTTAATGGCTCGTTTCTGGTGTCCCAAAAATTCGTCTACGACCAGCTTGACCAATGATTCCCAACTCGTGGACAAGCGAATTATTCTCAAAACCTTTTCGACTCAGCCATGGACAACTAGTTTGTCGAAATGAGCTTATGAGACGAGCTTTTACAAGTAGATTTTGACCGTTCGTGTTAGGCTTAGAAACTGTAGCGTTTCAATTAAGATATAGCAAAGATTTGGCGCAGTATTCATTCTTGAATTGAGTATTTTCGTTTCTTAGAATCGTTTCTATTATAACCTTAATCCTAAGATAAAAGACCAGTTCAGCTTTTTCTAAGCTTTTTTGGCTAAAAAACAACATTAAACATTTTTAATTAGAAGAATAGTGGAACATTTTTTTCTTATCCAATTCCCAGTAATGTAAAAGCCTTTCTTCTTTAATGGCGAAAATATCGCTTGCGCGGTTATAGTCAAATTAACAACAGTTTGAGATATCGAGGGCGGCCAGGTCCTTCACTATCTGAGCTCTCAAATTGAGTGGAGGGGTTCTCTTCCTCTGCTTCCCCCAGCGGGTACTGCGTCGAATACTTTCAGAGTTGGAGTGGTTTTGACCAGACGTAGTCGCTGTCTCTTAATTCTCTGAACTATCGTTCCATCGAAAGCGCGATTCGCCGTCGCCAATGCGAAAAGAAATGGTTCTCCGTGGAATCTTTCTCTACTAGTACAGTAGTACTAGAATCATTCTAACTAGTAATATCGGCTCATCAAATGTTGTCATTGTCCATGCCTCTGCACTATATTGCAGGACGGGAATAATGATTGACTTATAGTTTGGTCTTTGACCGTCGAGAGAGGACTTTACTTCTCAATTTCCTACTCAGTCCGAAGTAGCACCTGATGGCAAAAGTTTTTCTGCGTTGGATTTGCAGGCTGACATTGTTGGTGGTGTTGATGCTGGTTCCAAGATAGACGAAATTATCTACAACTTTGAAGTTATGACTGACGGTTTTCTTCTTTTCATTAGATGGTTTTTTTTACGTGGGGGGTCCCAAATCCACCGCACAACCCTGTGGAGGGGATGTTTCGCTGCTCACATTAGCTCGCCTTCAAACGGATGTTTTTTGGTTATCTAGAGGATTCTTGAGATGCTTGAGCCATATGTATAAGAATCATTTCTGGTCACTCCCAAGTGAATGGCGCTCAGAGAGCTTTCTCCACTTTCGTGAACTTCTAAACATGTCTCCATCCTTTACATTTTTCAATACACATAAATATATGATTAATAAAGTCACAAGGAAAGAAATCCGATGTATTTTACTCCCAGTATAAACTTATCCAAGTATGTCTGTTTTAAGGGCTTTAAACTAGCCTCTCAATATAAATATTATATTTAAGCTGTTACTGCTGCTCGGTCAAGGCATATATATTATATGTAAGTGTATTAGCTGAGGATGGAGTCATGTGTAGAAGTTCACGCAAGTGAGGAAAGTTCTCTGATCGCCATTCACTTGGGAGTGGCCAGAAACGATTCTTTTACATATGACTCAAGCAGCTCACGACTTCCGGTCTTTGACCCAGTATCCTCTGGGTAGCCTAAGAACATCCGTTTGAAGGCGAGCTAAAGTGAGAAGGCGAAATATTCCCCTACTTAGGGTTGTGCGCTGGGTTTGGGACCCGCCACGTAAAAAACCATCCCCAATGAAAAATCGCAAACAGCCTCGGATGAGAGACCCCCTTTTGATGACGACCACGGCAAACGAAATAAGGACTATGATTTGAGGGCATGCACCTGGAATGTCCGGTCCCTTAATTGGGAAGGTGCCGCTGCCCAGCTGGTAGATGAGATAAAGGCTGACATCACCGCCGTCCAAGAAATGCGATGGACGGGACAAGGACAGAGACGAGTAGGTCCTTGTGACATTTACTACAGTGGCCATATAAAGGAGCGCAAGTTTGGTGTTGGATTCGTGGTGGGAGAGAGACTCCGTCGCCGAGTACTATCATTCACTCCGGAGAATGAACGTCTAGCCACAATCCGCATCAAAGCGAGGTTCTTCAACATATCGCTGATTTGCGCCCACGCCCCGACGGAAGAGAAGGACGATGTGACCAAAGATGCCTTTTATGAGTGCTTGGAGCGCACTTATGAGAGATGCCCCCGCCACGACGTCAAAATCGTGCTTGGCGACTTCAACGCCAGGGTGGGCAAAGAAGGTATCTTTGGCACTACGGTCGGTAAATTCAGCCTCCACGAGGAAACATCCCCAAATGGGTTGAGGCTGATCGACTTCGCCGGGGCCCGAAATATGGTTATCTGTAGTACTAGATTCCAGCATAAGAAGATACATCAAGCTACCTGGCTGTCTCCGGATTGAAAAACCACCAACCAGATCGATCATGTTGTGATAGACGGAAGACATGTCTCCAGTGTTTTAGATGTGCGTGCGCTCCGAGGTCCTAACATCGACTCGGACCATTATATTGTTGCAGCCAAAATTCGCACCCGCCTCTGTGCAGCAAAAAACGCACGCCAACAAACACAAGGAAGGTTCGACGTCGAGAAGCTGCAATCACAACAGACAGCCGAACGATTTTCTACTCGGCTTGCACTCCTGCTCTCTGAGAGCACTCGTCAACAACTCGGTATAAGGGAACTGTGGGACGGCATTTCAAACTCCTTACGTACAGCTGCAACCGAAACCATTGGTTTTCGGAAAGTGCAAAGGAACAGCTGGTACGACGAGGAGTGCTGTGTCGCAGCGGAGAGAAAACAGGCTGCCTACCTCGCAACGTTACGATCGACCACAACACGTGCGGGATGGGATAGATACCGAGAGTTGAAGAGGGAAGCGAGACGCATTTGTAGACAGAAAAAGAAAGAGGCCGAAATGCGTGAGTACGAAGAGCTTGATAAGCTGGCCGACAGGGGTAATGCTCGAAAATTCTACGAAAAGATGCGGCGGCTTACAGAAGGTTTCAAGACCGGAGCATACTCTTGTAGAACCCCCCAAGGTGATCTAGCCACCGATGCCCAGAGCATACTTAAATTATGGAGGGAACACTTCTCCAGCCTGATGAATGGCAGTGAACACACAACACCAGGAGAAAACGAACCCGATACCCCAATCGATGACGATGGAGCAGATGTTCCATTGCCCGACCATGACGAAGTTCGAATAGCAATTGCCCGTCTGAAAAACAACAAAGCGGCAGGGGCCGACGGATTGCCGGCCGAGCTATTCAAACACGGCGGCGAAGAGCTGATAAGGTGCATGCATCAGCTTCTTTGTAAAATATGGTCGGACGAAAGTATGCCCAACGACTGGAATTTAAGTGTGCTATGCCCAATCCATAAAAAAGGAGACCCCACAATCTGCGCCAACTACCGTGGGATTAGCCTCCTCAACATCGCATATAAGGTTCTGTCGAGCGTATTGTGTGAAAGATTAAAGCCCACCGTCAACAAACTGATTGGACCTTATCAGTGTGGCTTCAGACCTGGTAAATCAACAACCGACCAGATATTCACCATGCGCCAAATCTTGGAAAAGACCCGTGAAAGGAGAATCGACACTCACCACCTATTCGTCGATTTTAGAGCTGCTTTCGACAGCACGAAAAGGAGCTGCCTCTATGCCGCGATGTCTGAATTTGGTATCCCCGCAAAACTAATACGGCTGTGTAAACTGACGCTGAGCAACACTCAAAGCTCCGTCAGGATCGGGAAGGACCTCTCCGAGCCGTTCGATACCAAACGAGGTTTCAGACAAGGCGACTCCCTATCGTGTGACTTTTTCAATCTGCTGCTGGAGAAAATTATTCGAGCTGCAGAACTTAATAGAGCAGGTACAATCTTTTACAAGAGTGTACAGCTGCTGGCGTATGCCGATGATATTGATATCATCGGCCTCAACACCCGCGCCGTTAGTTCTGCTTTCTCCAGACTGAACAAGGAAGCAACTCAAATGGGTCTGGCAGTGAACGAGGGCAAGACGAAATATCTCCTGTCATCAAACAAACAGTCGTCGCACTCGCGACTTGGCTCCCACGTCACTGTTGACAGTCATAACTTTGAAGTTGTAGATAATTTCGTCTATCTAGGAACCAGCATTAACACCACCAACAATGTCAGCCTGGAAATCCAACGCAGGATTACTCTTGCCAACAGGTGCTACTTCGGACTGAGTAGGCAATTGAAAAGTAAAGTCCTCTCTCGACGAACAAAAACCAAACTCTATAAGTCGCTCATTATACCCGTCCTGCTATATGGTGCAGAGGCTTGGACGATGACAACAACCGATGAGTCGACGTTGTGAGTTTTCGAGAGGAAAGTTCTGCGAAAGATTTATGGTCCTTTGCGCGTTGGCCACGGCGAATATCGCATTCGATGGAACGATGAGCTGTACGAGATATACGACGACATTGACATAGTTCAGCGAATTAAAAGACAGCGGCTACGCTGGCTAGGTCATGTTGTCCGGATGGATGAAAACGCTCCAGCTCTGAAAGTATTCGACGCAGTACCCGCCGCGGGAAGCAGAGGAAGAGGAAGATCTCCACTCCGTTGGAAGGACCAAGTGGAGAGGGACCTGGCTTCGCTTGGAATATCCAATTGGCGCCACGTAGCGAAGAGAAGAAACGACTGGCGCGCTGTTGTTGACTCGGCTATAATCGCATAAGCGGTGTCTACGCCAGTAAAGAAGAAGAAGTATTAGCTGTCTTAAGAACTCCAGAGTGTAATTACTTGTTTGCAAGACGGATCGGATTATTAATGTATCGAAAAGTGCTTTTGGACATTTCTTTATTCATGTAGAAAAGCTTGAAGTCTGATAAATCTGCTCTGCACTTCGATACCAAAACTCAAGTAGAACGAATCGGAGAGCAAATGTGAAACATTTTACGAAAGAGAGGGAAAAAATAACTGCATATTTTAACGGGAACATTTTATCACATAATTACATATGTTGCATATGCGTCCCGTATAGATATATGTTTCACAGGGTGATCAAATATGATTCTATATTATTTTCCCTCAGCTTGTAAGCGATGAGTTGGATGTATGCATATGAAATAGGTGGATTATTTATATTTTTAAAATGTCTGTATTAAAGTGATATTTATGAATTTTTCTCCAAAGATGTTCCAAGCAGGCAGCAAGAAAATATTGGGTAGGCGAAAAAGTCTTTTCGTATTTTGTCAATAGATGTCGTTGCACTCCTATATCTCTAGTGCTGCCAATCACATAGTGTCACATCATAAAGTGTTAGAAAGATGAGATTTTAAGCTTAAAAAAAATTAAATTCGCTGAAGTTGAAAACAATGTTACAGCTGTTCAAAATTGAGTGAAAAGAATGAAGAAATTCGCTATATTTTGAAAATTTTGTATAAAAAAGGGAAGAATGCGACGAAAGCCACCAATAAAATTTGTGAAGTTTATGGAGACGATGGTGTATCAGTTTGACAATGATTCGCTCGATTCTGTCCTGGAAATTTCGATGTGAAAAATGCAGCTCGCTCTGGTCGACCTTTCTTTGAAAAAGTCGATGAAATTATGGAAAAGATTGACCAGAACCGTCACATAAGCAGCCATGACATCGCTAAGGAACTTAACATTCATCATTAAACGGTTTCGAACCATTTAAAAAAGGCTGGCTACAAAAAGAAGCTCAATGTTTGGGTACCACATGAATTGTCAGTGAAAAATTTAATGGACCGAATTAACATCTGCGATTCTTTGCTGAAACGAAATGAAATTGAACCATTTCTGAAGCGAATGGTAACAGAAAACGAAAAGTGGGTCAAATACGACAATAATGTGCGGAAAAGATCATGGTCCAAGTGAGGTGAAGCTCATAAAATGATCCCAAAGCCAGGAATGATGCCTCGAAAGGTTATGCTGAGTGTTTGGTGGGATTGGAAAGGAATCATCCACTATAAGCAGCTCCAGCCTGGTCGAACGATTGATTCTACATTTTACTGTCAGCAACTGATGAGAGTGAAGCAAGCAATCGAGGAAAACGGCCAGAGCTGATCAACAAAAAGGGATTCAACTTCCGTTAGGACAACGCTAGATCACACGCATGTTTGATGCCTCGGCAAATCCTGGGAGAGCTTGGCTGGGAAGTTTTTATGCCTCCACCATGTTGCCCTGACCTTGCACCATCGGAATACCATTGATTTTGGTCAATGCAGAACTCCCCTAATGGAGTGAAATAGGCTTCAAGAGATGCCTGTGAAAAATACTTGTCGCAGTTTTTCGCCGAGAAACCAGAAAAGTTTTCCACTGATGGAATAATGTGTCTAGCGGAATAATAGCCAAAAATGGGGACCAAATATATTTGATTCATTAAAGTTCAACATTAATATAAAAAAATTAGTTAAAGTTTGATTAGAAATACGAAAAGACTTTTTCGACTACCCAATAAAAATGAACAATTTTGATCTTATAATTAAATCTATTTGAAGACTTCCACGAAATGTGTGAAAGAGTATTTAAATTGGAACACCTTGTCATCGTGACCTTCAATGTCAATGCAAGCAAAGTTGCAGCTGCTTGCGGGACACTGCAAGCGCATCGTAAAAGCAGATTACGACTTGCAGTTGACAGAAAGCGTCTGCACAAAAAATTAAAAAAAAAAAAACTAAAGGAGAACTGAAAAACAAGAAACAAAAATAACGGATTTATGGTGTAAAAAGTATCAACTGGTAACAAACTGCACAGATTTATAAAACAGAAGGGAGAAAAATTGCAAAAATGCAAAAAAAATGTAAGGGTCGCTTTGACGCAGCAAGTGTTAGGTATGCATACATGAACATATCTGGTAATATGGCTACTTATGACTGTTGCAATTTGCACGAGTTTCGATGAAAACCCGAAGATTGGATGTGGCCCTTCGTAATAGCAGATGAGCGCATGTAGGCTGTTTGTTTAACGAATGAAACCAAATCGGGGAAGCAACAGGCGTTAAATATTAGTAGCTACCAAGCCGACCCCACATAAGAAAGAATGTATCTCCTTTATATACAAAGCTAGAAAGTGTCACGAATCCAAAGCACTCTCAGATTGCCGTACACATATCTAAAACTCCCACACATACGAACGCACACACGCAAATATGTACGTGTGTAGGTAGGTGAGAAAACAGCAGAAAATGAGAAATTGGCAGCAATTTTTGTTTGACATGACTTTTGAAGCGCGTTAAATTAGAACGGACTGTGCAAAGAAGACGTTTTATGCACGTATGTATGTGTGTCTGTGTGCACAAGCCTGCATGTGGAAACGCATATGTGCCGTTATACATTCATGCAGACATTCATGTGCGTTCTAAGTGAGCGGCTGCTGGCCAACGAACGAATAAATTGCAGGAAAAGTGTAATAAATTATTATATTGACACAGGAAATGAAAAGCACCAAGAACAATGGCTGTCCGAGACACACACACACACACATATGTATAACCAAGACAGTCATTGCAGCGAATGTTTGCGGAGCATTTGGCAGCAGCGCAGCGCCGGCATGATAAAGAGCCAGCGAGCGATATCAACTGTATGAACCGTTAGTTATTAATAACCAAGCATTTATATCCGAACAGACCTTGACAAAGTTTTTACTATGGAATATATGGACTATGGAAAATGGATGTGGAAAATATTATGTTTCTAATGAATACCATTCGATGGAGCGCACTTTTAAAATAACATATGCTCGTACTACTTTTATGCTCAACATTTCAAATGCAAGCGGTCTCCGAGCACGAAAGTTGCCGAGAAAACATTATTTTAACTGCATACACACACTCACATAGCCAATGTAGAGGCTTTATGTCAAAGGTCAGTTGCGAATGGTAGCAATTATCAAAAAGCCAGGAAGGTGGCAATTTTCCGTGGCACAACTAGCTGCGGATGACAGCCGCAAAAAATAAGGTAGAAATGATTGAACGGGGAAAATTGCTGGCTGCCGGAAATTCAAAAATATAGAATTGCAATTTCTCTCTCGAACAACGGCAGCAGTGGTGCACCGATTAATTGGCAGATAAGTTTCAAGGGAAACAACCGTCAAAGTTGGGACCGGCGGTGCCAGTTGAGGTTGAAAGTAATTGGTCGCCTGTCAGCGAGAGTATTTATCGATAACTGTTGCTTAGAGTATGATGTCAGTTAGTTCATCTAATGGTGATTTGTTCGCTTAGAATATAAATTTATGAAAACTAGAAAAAAGTCCACTTGGTCTACTCCACAGCTATAATACCTTTCACAGTTACATTTCTTACAGTTTAAAATATCTTCATTAATATCGATGAAGATAGAAGCACGATGTATGAGCTATATGGCGACGTGGATATAGTTAAGCACATAAAAATCCAAGGAATGTGCTGATTAGGCCATGTCGTTCGCATGGAAGCAATGCCTCTTCTTCTTCGGCTTGAGACCCATGGGTCGACAACGGCAGCAAGGGCGCGCACGCATCTAATGGAAAGAGCCAGTGCTTAGTGAACATGTCTGCACTTGGGATGTACAACTGGCGTGATGTCGTAAGGGATGGAGGCAAATGGCGAGCTTTTGTGTTCCCGTCCCAGATCGTCCCACGATTGTAGCACCTATGAAAAAGTTCGAATGGCAGCTACAAGCTACAGTGGTCCGATCTGAGCAATATTTTGGGAGAGAAAAGGACGTGTGACTAGTATAAACAGATAAACCGACATGACTACATCGACTCAGCTCGTTACGCTGATCATTTGTATACACAATTAATAGCGTCTCTGATTTTTCGTTTTGGAACAAATTTCGTGGCAAACTGAATATATCCTGTTTATGGTATAAGGAGAGAAATGATGAGAATAATTGTTATATCTTCAATCCTGGTACAAATAGGTGATAGGCTCAAAGCGCTTGTCGTTTTTAAGGATATAACTCCTCTATTAGAGTTTCAGATAAGACAACAGCCCGGCGTTCTAAGCATTCGAATTGAGATCCCTGTTAGAATCGATCTCTTAACCTAACCAAACCCTGGTACACAATTGAAACTGGTAATAGCTTTTATTGAAATTAATTTAAATTGTTATGAGCCAGTAATCAATGAAGGCGTCAAGGCCGTGAGAGAAAAGGGTACCTTTGGGTGTGTATTTTATAAACAGTTAGAGCTAGTTCCATTCCCGTATAAAGGATGTAAATATACTAAAAGGACAATAAATCTCGGAGTTTTAATCAATATTTCAACGTACATAGTCTTCCAGTCTCAAAAAATGTGGTTGTTTTCAGTGCATAATTAATTCGAGGTTTGAAAAATATGTAAATTTATAGATAACTAATACATAATTATATATTCCTCATCAAAAAAACAGTCGTCGCAATCACTGCTAGGCTCTCACGTCACTGTTGACAGTCATAACTTCAAATCTTGGACAATTTTGTCTATCTTGGAACCAGTATTAACAGCAACTACAATGTCAGCCTCGAAATCCAACGCAGAATAGGTCTTGCCATCAGGTGCTACTTCGGACTGAGTAGGCAACTGAGAAGAAAAGTCCTCTCTCGACGGACAAAGACCAAACTATAAAAGTCACTCCCAGCAGGATGGGACCTGCTATTTGGTGCATAGGCATGGACGGTGACAACATCTTATGAGTCGACGTTACGAGTTTTCGAGAGAAAGGTTTTGTGGAAGATGTATGGTCCTTTGCGGGTGGACTTTGAAACGTTTAGCTTTACGAGATATACGATGACATTGCCATAGTTCAGCGGATTAAGAAACAGTGGCTAGCTCATGTCGTACGTATGGATAAAAACACTTCACCTCTGAACGTATTCGACGCAATACCTGCTGGGAAAAGCGCAGGGAGGGAAAGACCTCCACTCCATTAGAAAGACCAGGTGGAGAAGGACCTAGATGTGCTTGGAATCTCTAATTGGCGCCAAACAGCGAAAAGAAGGAACGACTAGCACGCTGTTGTTAACTCGGCTATAACCGCGTAAGCGTTGTCTACTGCAGTAAAGAAGAAGTAAACTATATAGTCCTATACGAGGTTGAAATATAGTCAACTCAGTCTCAAATTGAACCTTAAGTTCACTGGAAATACACTAAACTTAAATTGAAATATATTGCCTTAATAGGAGTTGCTGGGGACGTATGGGCTTTCTATTAGGCTTTTGTTTAATAATTTGATAAAAATATATAATTTTGTTTTTGATTTTAATTGGTTTTGCAATGTGTTAATATATTATGCACTCAAATCGTTAGCGAAAGCAATAATGATATATTAAAATGTGTAATAACCGGAAATTTCATTATTCAAGTATTTGTCTACAATCAAAAATGAGCAATAAATATATACACACAAGCAATTGAGGCCTTAATAAGCTCGCTTATGAATAAATTCCCACAAATGATAATGATATATAAATAAATTGTTTTAGGTAATTTATCCGCCATATACATTTAAGTGGAGTCTGCCTCCCTATACTCGTAAAAGCTTGTTCAAATTTATATCCTGTAATTATTTACTGTTAGATGAGCGTTAGATGAGATTTACTGTTAATGGAGAGCTATATTACATTCAAATACAAATATTTGAAGTTAATTACCGGAAAGCATCAATGCTTTTTATAGGGTGAGTGTCAATATTAATGGAGACCTAAGTACTTTAACAACAAAGTGAGGAGCACTGTTGAATATACTAAAGAGTTAGTCAAACCGAAAAAGTGATGGAAAGCCATTTATATAGATCGAACTGTCTTCCCGTAAAGCAGATTTTTACATTCGGATAGTGAATTCCATTTATGAAAATATTGAGCGATTGCTTCAAAGTTATTAGCTTAGATACAGATGCCGTTATTAAAGCCCTGATTGGGATCGATAGTTAATGACTAAGCTCTAAAAGAGTTCTGAAGCGTGAGGCATTCTTAGAAAACTCTATGTAAACAAAAACAAATCTAATAGCAAGTTTCGGGACAAATGGACGTAACACAAATTCAAATTAATTTTTAATTGCCAAGAAAGTTTCCATAATTCACCAGAAATCTCTTTATTATCACTAAAATTGAAGATGCAACAATTCTTAGCGCCTTTTGTGCTCTAATTTATTGGCATATTGTTGTTATTGCATGTCTGTTGTGGCAATTTTGCCTGTTCACATTGTTATTGTTGTCATTAATAATACTTTTGCGATTGCCTCTTGCGCTGATTTAATAGCGCAGTCAAGTCACGCAGCAACAACAGGTGCTTAAGCTCATTGACTGCACAGCGCGGTGCTCTCAACATTGAAATTATCAGTGAACTCCGGCTGGCGTATATCCCCCAGAGCCAGAATGGCACGGCATGACGGCGTCGGTAAACTCGCTCATGAGCTCATGAGTGTTGGACGAATGGAAGAGTCAAGTAAATGAAGTCACGTTTAGCGAATAAATCAATTGAAATTAACAGCGAACATATAGTACGAATTATTATTGATAAATGCCTTTGGGGAGCCAGGTGGGGCAGGAGAGCGAAGCACTCAAGAAATAATTTTATATTAGGGAAGGAAGTGTTGAAAGCACAATGATGAGTTAATCTGGAATCAGTTATTTGGAGTTAAATTCCATAAAGCTAATATTGAACGATTTACATTATTGATTTGCAGATCCATTCCCTCCATATCGAAATATATGGCTAATCAAACTTCAACTTATTTTCTTTTATATAATTTATATTATAATAAACTTTAATGAACTGAATATGTAACATTTTGGTCGACCACATTTTGCCATTTTTCCGCTAGAGACATTATTCCATCAGTGTAAAACTTTTCGGGTTCCTTGGCGAAAAACTGCAACAAGTAATTTTCACAGGCTTCTCTTGAAACCAACATTACTCCATCAAGGGAGTTCCGCGTTGACCGAAGCAAATCATAGTCCGATGGTGCAAGGTCAGGACTATGTGGTAGGTGCATCAAAACTTCCCAGCCAAACTCTCCCAGTTTTGCCGAGTCATTAAAGATGTGTGTGGTCCTGATGGAAGACGAAGCTCTTTCTATTGATCAGTTCTGGCCATTTTTTTCTTGGTGGCTTGCTTCAATCTCATCAGTTGTTGACAATAAAATGTAGAATCAATCGTTCGACTAGGCTGGAGCAGCTCATAGTGCATGCTTCCTTTCCAGTACCACCAAACACTCAGCATAATGTTTCGAGGCGTCAATCTTGGCTGTGCGACTATTTTTTGAGTTTCACCACGCTTGGAATATGATCTCTTTGGCACATTATTGTCGTATTAGATCCATTTCACTTCGTTTTAGCAAAGAATCGCAGATGTTAATTTGGTCCATTAAATTTTTCACAGGCAATTCGTGTGGTACCCAAACATCGAGCTTCTTTTTGTAGCCAGCATTTTTTAAATTGTTCAAAAACTTTAATGATGAATTTCAAGTTCCTTAGCGATGTCGTGGCTGCTTATGTTAGGGTCCTGTTCAATCTTATCCATAATTTCATCGACTTTTTCAACAATAGGTCGACCAATGCGAGCTGCATCTTTCGCATCCAAATTTTCAAAAACGAAAGCAAACGAGCCATTGTTGTGCTACATGAACTGATACACCATCGTCTTCGTAAACTTCACAAATTTCTTTTGTGGCTTGCGTCGCATTCTTCCCTTTTTTACACAAAAATTTAAAAATATAGCGAAATTCTTTATTACTTTTACTCGTTTTTGACCAGCTGTAAATTTTTTTCAATCTTTCCGAGTTTAGTTCTTGGAGAAATGAAGCTTAAAATCTTTCCTTTTCAACATTATATGGTATGATAAAATGTGATTGATAGCACTGGAGATATTCAACTGCATCGACATGTATTGTTAAAATACGAAAAGACTTTTTCGACTACCTAATATATATCTACAAGTTGTTAACTTAGGTCCGTCGAAATCCACAAAACACTCTAACTTGACTCTATTATGAAAGCCGTAATATCTAAAAAACCACGTTCAATTCTTTATCGCCTAGAGTTGTGATTGCCTCTAAATCGTGAGCAGATTCTTAAAGGCTCAAATGCACATACACTAGTATAGTGGAGGCGATCTCACAGAACGGCGCCGTGGGCAAAGCTGTTCTAATCAAACGCAACGTATTTTGTAAATAATTCGAAAATGGCATGTGGCACATCCTTTTGAATTTGCAACGCAAATACAAAGATTCAAATCAAATAAAGGAAACATTTTCTCTCACGCTCTCACAAACACATACACACACATATATACATATATATGTGAGGGCGTTTATTTGCATTTAGTAGCCTTAAGCGAACATGGGAATGTTTAAGAAAATTGCAAATCAAAAAGTCAAAAGAAGTTTACCGTTCAAAGAACGGTGAATTTTAAAACTGATTTGATTTAAAGCTGCAAAAAGGAAGATGATTCCTAAATGTCGTTACGGTTTTCCAGAAAAACATTTCGATTTTTTTGGCTCACATTTTTCATTTGCTTTCAAGTCTTCTCCTTCTACCACTCGCCTGTCTTTGACTCAAAGCCATACAACAGCTTTACTGCTCATGAAAAACAACAATCATAATGAAGTGAGAGATGCTCGAATGTTGAGTCAATGGAATGCGAAAGTGTAGACTTTTGGGTAAATTAAAGGTCATGTGGCTGAAGACATTGATTACAACAAAAGTTAGAAAAAACGAAAAACGCTCAAATTAAAAGTTTCCCAACTCGAAGAGCAAAAAGTCAGTGGGAAACCAAAACGGATTTCCATGTTTCCTCTTTTTAAGCGGACTAAGTGGGGGCGGGTGCTATTACGTTTAGAACCGAAATTACTTACGAAGAATTATGGCTACTTTCTTCACACCATTTGAGTTCGGCAAAAAGTTGAAGACTTCCTTTCTCTTTGTCTACGCATATGGACAATATTAGCATGTGGTGAGGTGAGAAGTGGAATTTAACGAGAATTGCGAAGGTATAGTATACCGTTATTGAATTTTGTGTTGTACAGTATCTGACTCCAAAGTTTATTATTACACCTTTTAAGGTGGCTGAAATTATCCTTTTCTGCAGATTCTTTTTCTTTACTGCGTCGAGTACTTTCAGAGCTGGAGTGTTTTCGTCTATCCGGACGACATATTGATTCGCTGAACTATGTCTATGTCGTCGTATAGCTAATACAGCTCATCGTTCCATCGAATGCGATATTCGCCGTGGCCAACGCGTAAAGGACCACAAAACTTTTCTCTCGAAAACTCGCAACGTCGACACATCAGTTGTTGTCATCGTCCCTGCCTCTGCACCATATAGCAGGACGGGAGTAATGAGTGACTTATAGAGTTTGGTTTTTGTTCGTCGAGAGTGGACTTCTCAATTTCCTCCTTAGTCCGAAGTAGCACCTGTTGGCAAGAGTTATTCTGCGTTGGATTTCAATGCTGACATTGTTGTTGGTGTTGATACTGATTCCAAAATAGATGAAATTATCTACGACTTCGAAGTTATGACTGTCAACAGTAACGTGAGAACCTAGTCGCGAGTGCGACGACTGTTTGTTTGATTACAGGAGATATGTCGTCTTCGTCACTCGTTCATCTACTGAAATCACATGTTCGCTCATCTCCTGATGCTATGTCTTCACTGACATTCAGCAGGCTGGAGCAGTGTTTAGTATCTGTTACTAGATCACCTCTGTGGGATCTACAAGAGTATGTTCCAGTCTTTAAATCTTCTGTTAATCGCCGCATTTTTTCGCAGACTTTTCGAGCATTTCCCCTGTCCGCCAGCTTGTCAATCTCTTCATACCCACCCGTTTCGGCATTTTTGTATTTTCATTTGTAAATACAACTGACGTCCTTTCAACTATCGGTATGTATCCCATCCCGCATTCACTTAAATTCTCGGCTAGCGATTTTTCCATTTACATCAAACCAAATTGCTTAAATTGTTGCGAATCTGACTGAAGCAATGACAAGTCAATACACACTTCCCGGAAAATAAATGTACATATGTGTGTACACTAATGTGCAGCAACATTGAACTCGTCAGAAAATTATTCTTTTTGGTAAAAATTAGCGGTCGGATATGAATGGCAAACACTTTCCAGAATTTCAAGATTTATGTAACAAATGTGTATGTGTGTGTGGGTGAGACTACGGGTGAAAGAGCATTTGAATGCAAATTAATATTTGACACGGTGTGTTAGCATGAGATTGCACAGCTTCTGCACCAGCAACACATGCACCTTTGTCTAACAAGTTCCACTGACGGAGCATTTTCGATGGAAATCAGCAGCTGCCGGCACCGAGTAACGGTGAATGGCGTCTAGTGCTTTCAATGTTTTCGCGGTCCGTTGAATTCCGTTTTGGCAACATTTCCGAGTCGCTCTTGTTTATTCCATAGCTCAGTGGGTGAGACAAAAAAGTGTCAGTTGGATTCGTTTTTTCTACACAACTGTGCAAATATTGGCACTCGAAGAAAAAACAAAATTTCATTTATTTTTTTTTTGTTTTTATACTTTGCCGCGTGTCGCCAAAAAGCGAGCTGGCGGTTTAGCCGCTTTCGCAGTTGCCTTGCTGCCCCGCCTGACGAGCGCACAAAGCATTCCGCTCTGGCGTATCCGGCAAAAAGTTCGGTTATTGCTGCTGCCATTTAAGTAAGTGTGTGTGTGGGTAAGTGGTGTCCACAAAAAGCACGCCGGGAAAATTGAAATCATCATTACCCATATTTGGCGGAAAAAACATGTGCTTTGATGTTATTTTTATTATTTTCTGGTTGTTGTTATCGTTTATGTTTTTTGTTTTGCTATTTTGTGAAATGCTTTTGTTATGCACTGAAAAATGTGGGTTTCCGTTATTGTTTTGCTGCAGCTATATACACAAATACATCCGTATACTCACACATACACATACACATGCAGAAACATTTCTGCTGCTAAAGTGCGACAAGCGGAGTGAGAAGTCTTGTTCTGCAAAGTTTAGTCGTATTTGCACACGACACATACACACACACACACACACACATACACCAGCGCACACACGCCTATGCGAAAGTATATCTGCCACTCTCTTGGCCGCCTTCTCCACTTGCTGGCGGTGCTCCAGCAGCTCGTTGTCTTTTTATTATGCGAAACAAAAGAGTTAAAGTGTCGAAAAGCTGTGCAAAGCCTCTCAGAACTTTAGGAAATCTGTGGAAAAATTGCAAAAGCAATTGTCCTCCACTCTTGCATCCTTCATCGCAGTTGTTGCGTTATTTTTTCCTCGTTTTCGCTTGCACTTTTTGTTGCGCTCTGCTGCAACTGTCGCCATGGAATTGCGAAATCATTTTATCAAGTTCCCAAAAGCACGAGAGTTCTAAGTACGAGTGTGGCGGCGGTAATCGGGGCCGAGCGGTGTGCAATAAGTGAATTTCTGCTTCGCTTTTTGCGAGGTTTTCGCTTTGTTGCAGCTTGTTTTATTCGCTTGTGACTTAAATGTGGATGAGATAAGTGCTCACTAATTGCCTACCTGAGATTTCAAAGTTCACTGCCATTTTATTTATTCAAATTGGAGATGTTTTAAATTTAGCGAAATTATCTTGTAGAGCAAATGTAAAAATCACTCATACGACATGTCAGACAAGAGAAAAGGTGTTGCTATTTCGATATTTTTATGTGATTTTTGTGTGATTAATCCGTGTAGTAACCTTGGATAGGATAGATGCCAAGAGTTGAAGAGGGAAGCGAGACACATTTGGAGACAGAAAAAGGAAGAGGCCGAAATATGCTCGAAAAGATGCGTCAACTAACAGAAAGTTTCAAGACCGAAGCATACTCTTGTAGAACCCGCAGAGGTGATCTAGTAAGCGATGCCCAGAGCATACTAAAATTATGGAGGGAACACTTCTCCAACCTCCTGAATGACAGTGAAGCATAAGATCAGGCGAAGGCGAACCCAATTCCTCAATCGATTACGATGGAGCAGACGTCCAATTGCCCAACCATGAAGAAATTCGAATAGCAATTACGCGTCTGAAGAACAACAAAGCGGCGGGAAAAAATGTTAACTTCGGTTGCGCCAAAGCCAGATTACCCTTCAAATGCCTTTCTTATGGCATACACGGATATAAAAGTCTTTATTTTGACTTTGATCGGCCTGTTAGTACCGCAACTTTCGAAAAATGAGCAGCTCCTTGGGGAGAAAAGGACTCAGCCAGTCACGCCGAACATTTATATATATACGAGTATATTCTATAAGGTCCACCAAGACTCCTTCTGACAAACTTCATGCAACTTGTTCAGGATAAAATTATATTCAGGCAACCTGTCTGGAAATATATTTTTTCAGAAGGATTGTCATCTGTTTTAAATCTTTAATTTCAGTATTTGTATTTAGGAAGGGTTGTCATCTGCAAAAATTATAATCCAATTATTTGCATAAATTAAATATTACAATAAGAAGTTTGGATATATTTTTGCAGAAGTTATTTTTGTTGAGAGTTGCCACCTGTTTTGAATATTTAATTAAATAAAATCGTTTAAAATATCACTGTTAATGTAGCAATAACAGGAAAAATGCATTTTATATACTTTGATGTAAGTTGAAGTATTTTATAATGGTTGCCACCTGTTAACATTTTATACAGTGATTTGCTTAAAGTGGCATTTAGCTAAGCTGTGTTTTGTTTTAGATTTTTGTGTCAGGTATTTTTAACTAGACTTGCCACTTATTTCAAAATTACATTCATTCAACTTTCATTTGATTAAATTAAAAAATTTAATATGAGTATCAAATAAGAAGCATTGTTTGAAAAAATTTCCAAACGTATCGGTGCTTATAAATAAATCCATTTCTAGACATAGATCGTCAAAAAATACGTGAATTTTTTTTTATCTCAAAAATATAACTAAGGAATATTCAGAATAAATAACAATTTTCCTGCTGAAATGAATTTTTTCGACACAGTCATGAAAAACGATTTCTTAGATACAAGTATGTACTCGTACGACTTCTCTGGTATATATGACGGAACACGATATTGTGTTTATAGCATATTTGGACCAATCCGTCGGTTACAAATGCCACTGCTTGACCGGCAAAAGTTCATTAAATTTCAAATGGGGTTTCCGTTCCTCGCCGCCATATTTAGTCCCACTTGATTTGCACTTCACACTTCACAGTTTCATCCATCCTTTTGTCTTCGCGGTGCCGGTTGCTATTTTAAACGGACACCATTAAAAACGAAATGTGATGATTCTCCGAGTGCGCACAAAGTCAGAGATAAAATGGACTCAGTGCCAATTTAGCAAGACACCAGACTGCACAGCGCGCCGCCAGACTGCCAATGAACGCGTGACTTTACTTATAAAAGTTTCTCGTATATGAAATTTTGTTGTTGTTGTTGCAAGAAAACAAATTTATGAGCTGCAATTGTAATCAAGAGGCAGTATAATTTGTACGAAAGTTCGTCATGCAGCCACATACATATATACATGCAGCTCGCAACTCATAGCTCACAGCTCCTGTCGCAATCGGCGCTGAAGTCGGCAACTTGGAAGTGGAAGAATGGCTGAGCGACGGCGAAACGCGAGATGCTCAAGTGTCGCCTCAATTACGGAACTGTTGGCGTGCTGTCACTGCTTGGCTGCCTGTTGGACGCGTGGTCTTGCTGCTGCCATAGCGACTACAAGTCACATGCGACGACGTACGAGCGACAATATCGCTTAATTTAGTAATTTTCTGCATGTTGACGCAGCCGCAGCCAACGAACGACACACACACCAACATACTTTAGCTCCGCCGCAGACACTCGAGGAGATGGCATGTGTTTGCGGGTCGCATTGCGGCGAATGGTGTGCGGAAGACTACACCGTCGTCGGCGGCATGGCAAACATCATCAACAGCGCGCGTCACCGTAGTGGCATGCCGCAAAAAAGCAGCTGTTGCAACAGCAGACATGGTGACAGAATACACCAGCGTGGCGCTGAATAAATCAACATGACAAACGCTGGGACACAGACCGCGTGCATTCACTTAAAGTCGGGAACAGCTGCTTGAGCAGAGTGCGGATTAAAGCGCGCGAGAGCGGAGCAAGTGCCATAATCTGTGACTATCCAACCACGAAAGTGAAAACAAGAAATACAGCAGTGCTTCACTGGAAATCCAGAGATGGATGAATAGCGTAGTAGCATAGTTATAAGCGGAAGCGAGTAAGGCGGCAAGACAATTGTTCTTTCCTAGAAAACTTTTGGTTTCCATAACAGTGAAATGTTGCGCGCGTTGTGTGCGTGTGTGTGGGTAGAATGCAAGCAGAAGTGAAACAAGAAAGTGAAATTTGTGACGAAGCTTTGAGGAATGAGGCAAAAAAGTCACCGTTGATGCTGCCGCACAATTGATATAGTTAATAAAGGGTGATTTTTTTGAGGTTAGGATTTTCATGCAGTAGTATTTGACAGATCACGTGGGATGTCAGACATGGTGTCAAAGAGAAAGATGCTCAGTATGCTTTGACATTTCATCATGAATAGACTTACTAACGAGCAACGCTTGCAAATCATTGAATTTTATTACCAAAATCAGTGTTCGGTTCGAAATGTGTTTCGCGTCCGTGTCCGATGAGCGATGTGGCTCATTTCTGGTTGAATGGCTACGTAAATAAGCAAAATTGCCGCATTTGGGGTGAAGAGCAACCAGAAGCCGTTCAAGAACTGCCCATGCATCCCGAAAAATGCACTGTTTGGTGTGGTTTGTACGCTGGTGGAATCATTGGACCGTATTTTTTCAAAGATGCTGTTGGACGCAACGTTACGGTGAATGGCGATCGCTATCGTTCGATGCTAACAAACTTTTTGTTGCCAAAAATGGAAGAACTGAACTTGGTTGACATGTGGTTTCAACAAGATGGCGCTACATGCCACACAGCTCGCGATTCTATGGCCATTTTGAGGGAAAACTTCGGACAACAATTCATCTCAAGAAATGGACCCGTAAGTTGGCCACCAAGATCATGCGATTTAACGCCTTTAGACTATTTTTTGTGGGGCTACGTCAAGTCTAAAGTCTACAGAAATAAGCCAGCAACTATTCCAGCTTTGGAAGACAACATTTCCGAAGAAATTCGGGCTATTCCGGCCGAAATGCTCGAAAAAGTTGCCCAAAATTGGACTTTCCGAATGGACCACCTAAGACGCAGCCGCGGTCAACATTTAAATGAAATTATCTTCAAAAAGTAAATGTCATGAACCAATCTAACGTTTCAAATAAAGAACCGATGAGATTTTGCAAATTTTATGCGTTTTTTTTTTTTAAAAAGTTATCAAGCTCTTAAAAAATCACCCTTTATATGTGTGACTTTGAAATTTGTCGACAACGCTAAGCACGCAGTCACTTCTTTCGTACGCCGGCTTAGCTGAACGGATTTGTCGAAGTGTGTAGCACACTCTTTACGAAAAATAGTTTTGACAGATTTAGCATTCGTTGCCACTAAACTCATGTGAAGCAAACAGGAACGCGAATGTAGTCAACAAATCACTCATACACACATATGCAAATGAAATACAGTTTGTCAGGAAAGTGCATCACTTGATACTACCTTGATCACAGCGATGTGTTAGACGTGTCTATTAAGTGTAAATAGAAATTTGTATGGAAAGTTCGTAATTTCAGAGTGAAGAGACAAGCCGTGCCTGTTACATCAATCGGTGTTGATGTTTGCTGCAGAAGGGTTAAAATGAAACGTGGCTTGCAACGAATTTTCTATGTGGAATTTTGAAATCTTATATACATACATATAAAAATGAATCGCAAAATGTGTTGGTAAGCGCATAACTCAAAAACGCCTGGACCAATTTCGCCAATTCTTTTTTTAAAATGTTCGGTGAGTCTCAAGGATGGTTTTTACGGCAAGAAAAGTTCGAATATTTGCCGGGAACCCCTAAAAACAGCCCTTTTCTTTTTTCCATACAAACGAATGAATGTTTGTTTGTTAGTAGCGCTAAGGGAACGACTGAACCAATCTTGATGAAATTTTCAGAGAATATTCTGTGTGGATCGGGGAAGGTTTGGAAATAAAAAAACCGTATGCTTTTCGTGAGGAAAAGTCGGAAAATTGGACAGTTCCAAAAAGTTATTTTTTTCCAGACAAAATTTTTTTTTTAATTTTTTTGTTTTGTTTTTCAATTATTTGAATCGTTCAAATTTGTCGTTTGCTTCAAAAATTTTTGAAAATTATTCAGTGAAAGCGTTATGTATGTCGCACACAAAGTGATCAATTTCAGATTGAAATTTGTTACAATGCCACGAAGTGGTCGCGCTAATATCGGTCGGCGTCACACCAAGGCACATGAACGAGTATTCCCAGGATGCGGTGACATAGTACGTGCAGTATTATAGATCGCGGTCAATCAGCAAGCGATCGTCACGATGTCACAGCACGACTTTTCAAACAACAGTTACGATGTTCTTCTTTGGATGGTGGATAGTGGTTCCACCAGATCAAATTGATGAAATCATTTCTGCGGAAATTCCTGATGCAGAGAAAGATCCATTATTATACGAAGTGATGAAAACGAATATGGTTCATGGACCTTGCAGACACCAAAATCCCACTTCGGTTTGTATGTCTGACAATAAATGCACAAAACGGTATCCACGTGCTTTTCTTTCGGAACACAAACTAGAAATGATGGATATCCACTCTATCGGCGTCCAGACGACAGTGGCAGAACATTCAGCATTCAATTTAGAAGAGTGAATATCGAAGTTGACAACACATGGATCGTACTATATTCACCATTATTGTCTAATTCACATTCAAAAATTATATCAATATTGAGTATTGCAGTTTGGTGTAATCGATAAAATACGTTTGTAAGTAGATCACCAAAGGAAGCCACATGGCGGTTATTGGTCTTGAACGATACGGTCGATACGTGAACTGCACTACAGCGCTTTGTAGGATATTTACTTTTGCAATTCATGAATGATTTCCGAGTGTTGTGCGTCTCGCAGTTAATTTGGAGAACAGCCAAAGAGTGTATTTCAACCCAAGGGATACTGTACAAAAAATTGGAAATGGGTTAATTCCGGTTGATACTTCCGGTGGTTTGATATCAATTCCATTCGCCGGTTATCAATTCACGAAATATGAACTCATCACGAATGTTCGGGCATTGGCCAAATTATCGTAACTACGATTCCTGAAGTGCTCGCGCAATGTTAGCTACCAAAAATGCCAATGTTGTTGACTTAAACTGGAAGATTCAAAGTCAAATTCCGGGAGACTTGCGCTCAGACAAATCGATCGATCGCCGTAAATTATCCAGTGGAATTTCTAAATTCTTTGGAGAGGCTTGATATGGCCCCGCATTATTTACGTCTCAAAGTTGGATCTGTCGTTATTATGTTTCGCAATCTGTAAGCGCCGAAACTGTGTAATGAAAACCGACTGATTGTGATGAAGCAGCCATCAAATACAAAGGGCAGAATGCTTGATTCAACGAATTTCTTTGAATTCCAACAATTTGCCATTTCAGTTCAAACATATTCAGTTTCTAGGGAAAATTGCATTTGCGATTACAATCAACAGGACACAAGGATAGTCGCTAGAGGTGTATGGCATAAATCTGGAAATGCTATGTTTTTCACACGGCCAAAATTACGTGGCGTGCTTACGAGTTCGAAAACTATCTTCTCTGCAGATTTACGCACCGGAACAGAAACCAAAAAATGCTGTTTATCAAGCTGCGTTACATTGAAAAAAAAGAAATGATAAATTTAACCTTCTTTTCATTTCAAAACACAGAATTTCACGCAGGAAAACGGCTGCGGGGTCAGCTAGTAAGAAATATAATTAATATTATATCTTTGGTACAGCCGAAGTTAAAGTTTTTTTTTATTTCAGAAAAATATACTTAAATACTTTAATTTCCCACCAATTCGTTTCTATAAATTCAAAGCAAAGCACTTACGCTCACAATCTGCCAGCACGTGAGTAAAATGATTTTCGGCTCATTCAATGCGGTTTGCCAGATTTTCACTAAATTTCTTATTCGTTCGAATCAGAGCATTCGTCGCGGAACTGACTCAGATTTAACGATTTCATACGAACCAAAATGTGCAAATTATGTTGTTGTATTGCGCCACATATCGCAACACCTCACATCTATATTTATTTCATTGCACAACAACAACAACAAATCAGTTTTCTAATTACACTTCGCTACTTTAGTCTCAGAATTTCAGTTATGTAAATGCCATGGCTTTGTGTGTTTGGAGTTTTGAGCGCAACAGCTGGCAACCACATCAATTGCCCTTGCTTATAAGTATGTATGTGTTGCTTGTATGTATTTACTCGCACGGTATTATATCTACAACAAAAACAAAAGTGCGTTACCTCATGGCTTCATGCGAATCTCTGTTCATTTTCCACCGCAAGCAGGTGCATAGCGGTCGCTTACGCGTAATTATGATAACGGGATACGCACACTTACACTAATGCATGCAAATTAGAATTTTGATTTTGTTGCTGTCCTGTGAAGCGCGTGAATTATTTATTGAACGAACTCACTCAAGCGAATTCAGTGATTAAATATTTAGTTATTATTGAATGCATCATTTATTTCCTGATATTAGTGACAGTATTATTGATAAGCCTTAATTAACTTTAATTAAGCTATAAGCTGCGGGACATTAACGCAGTTATTGCCGTGAGGCTGAAAGTGAAGTCAAATAGATTTTACATTATTAAGAGCTGCGTGCATTAGGTAACGCACTGGAGAATATAAACTGAGAAGGTAAAATATATAATATATATTGAGTAGTCGAAAAAGTCTTTTCGTATTTTATCTCCAGTGCTGCCAATCATACTATGTAGTGATGGAGAAGTGAGATCTTAAGCTTCATTTAACCAAAAAAGATGAATGCCACGCAAGCCACCAATGAAATTTGACAAGTTTACGGAGACGATGAATATTTCGATGTGAAAGATGCACCTCACTCTGGTCGATTTATCGTTGAAAAAGTCGGTGAAATTATGAAAATGATTGACCAGGATCCTCACATAAGCAGCCAAGACATCACTAAGGAATTTAGTATTCATCATCAAATAGTTTTGAAACATTTAAAAAAGGCTGGCTACAAAAAGAAGCTCGATGTTTGGGTACAACATGAATTGTCTGTGAAAAATTTAGTGGACCGAATTAACATCTGCGATTCTTTGCAGAAACGAAATGAAATCGAACCATTTCTGAAGCGAATGGTAACAGGAGACGAAAAGTGGATTAAATACGATAATAATGTGCGAAAAAGATCATGGTCTAAGCGTGGTGAAGCTGAACAAATGGTGACAAAGCCAGGATTGACGCCTCGAAAGGTTATGCTGAGTGTTTGGAGAGATTGAAATCATCCACCATGAGTTGCTCCAGCCTGGTCGAACAATTGATTCTACTTTTTAAAACATCAACTAATGAGATTGAAGCAAGCAATCGAAAAAAACGGCCAGAACTGATCAAGAGAAAGGGCTTTGTCTTCTATCAGAACAACGCTAGACCGCACACATTTTTGATGACTCGTCAAAAACTGGGAGAGTTTGGCTGGGTTGTTTTGATGTATCCGTCGTACAGCCCTGACCTTGCACCATCGGACTACGATTTGTTTCGGTCAAGGCAGAGCTCCCTTAATGGAGTAAAGTTGGCTGCAAGAGAAGCCTGTGAGAATTACTTGTCGCAGCTTTCGCCGAGAAACCAGAAAAGTTTTACATTGATGAAATAATGTCTCTGGCGGAAAATGGCAAAAATTGGTCGACCAAAATGGTACATATTTCATTAAATTTCATTATATAAAAAAAATAGTTAAAGTTTGATTACATAGACGAAAAGACTTTTTCGACTACCCAATATAATATCAAGATATATCGAAATAAGAAAAATCTCGATTATTTTCTTTGAAATTCATACTTGGTGTGCCGCTTGAAGATTGTTTGATAGATTTTTTTTTACAGTGGAATTTTGTAATCTTACCAAGTTTCCATTAAGCCTTTGCAATGACCTGAATTAGAGAATAACTTTGGCCAAAATCCTACTTAGCATCGACTTCCAGTCAATGTTTTGTAGGAAAATATAACGGTTCCGTAGAAATGCGAGGTAAGATGCTACAAATTTTCAGAATATAAAATAAATTTTGTAAATATACTCTCACATATTTGCTTGACTTTATTGTTAAGCTAAGTTGATAAGAAAGAAAAATAAATTTCGTAAACCAACAAGAAACCGAAGTAAATTTGAAACCGTTTCAGTTGCACTTACTTGCTGTTGTAGGTATGACGGCAGGCAGAAAGAGCTCATATGAAATTATTATTTAAATTTTATTATAAGTAGCTATTTGGCGAAAGTCAAGCAGTCAGAGCTTAAACATACACACCCATACCCACTCACACACACACACACACACACAGACCAAGTAGTCTGAATAAACACGCAAACACATCCGCTTCCAAGTTACAACTGGCAGGGGCATGTAAAATTTATGCTAGGATGAAGCCACATTTCGAGTCAAGTTTGTTAACATAACAAATATTTGTAATACCGTTAACGCATAAAAGTCAACAAATTGTGCAGACACGACAGAGCAAGCACAGCAGTCCGCAAAGTTGCCAAGCTGAAGGTAATAGAAAGAGCAGCGCCGCGTGGGTGTCTGGAGTAATTCTTGTGAATATGTGGCTCTGATCTCTCCAACAACCACACATACACCGACACTTGCGACGCGGGTTGCACAATTATCGATGGCACAGCGTTAATTTTTCAATTCGCCGCCAATCTTTGGCTCCGCTTTCGCCACGCTATTAATGAGTGTCATTTTTAAAGGCTTACCGTTTGCCCAGTTGGCGAGTGATGGCAGAGCGTATGCCAATAGTGCAAGAGAAGACCGGGCTTACGTTTGTAGAAATTGATTGACCATTACCATAATTAATGAGTATGAGCTGTCCATGTTCTTTCTTTTTCGAAATAATTATTCAATAACACCCCTCGGCATGCGAATGGTTCTTGTGGGTCAGTGCAGCGGAAAGCCAATTGAGACGCTTAATATGTCGAAGTTAAAGAATTTACCTTTTTGCTGTAACGGTAGTGGTTAAAGTAATCCTGTCACTACTGATGTGCGCCATGTGTGAAATGCTACAACTTATTAGATCATGGCTTCCAATTTAAACGAGGGAGAATAGCTTCGCATTATATTCATTATTCGTTAGAGAGAAATCTCATCCTTCCAAAGGTGAAGCTCGACCAAACCTTATTTAAGTTATAGTGTAGTCAAACTCGGTTTATCTGTGGCTAAAAGAATTTTTTGCCTCTAGAAGCTCTTTTTTTGAGATTGGCTTTGAGCTCAGTAGTAAATACTAGAAAAACCAGATGATTTCATGGCCAAATTACTTAAATATATTAGAAGAATTCAGATCTTTAGTAGAGGTTTGATAAACTATAATTGAGAGCAGAAAGAGATATTGTTACTATTTGATCAAATTTGACCCGGACTGGAAAATTTTCATGTTCTAATAAAAACCGTTATCATCATTCTAAAAATTAGCCTTTTAGTCAATATAAGCAAGTCAACGCTTAATCCATACACTTGCTAGTATACATATATGTTTAAGACTCGGCTGGAATGGCCTTCAGCACTTTTTTTTCGTTTTGGCTCATTTTTGGAGCGCCATTGACTCAACCTTTCGACAGTTTCACATCTTATTCATAAGCCCACAACTCGTCGCAACCAATGATTCATTTGATGAATTTAGGATCCTCACGACTATGTTTTCAAGTATCTCTTTTGCGATCTCTACTCGACGTCGTTTTTGCATAAGACGCAGGTCTTTTGGAACTGGTCTAAGATGGCTTCATATTCAAAACTAAACCAAAATGTGTTGAGTTGATTCATAAGAGGTGAGACCATCTGCTGTCTCTTTGATGTGCACATAATGAATTTCAATCACAATTTCTTAAACCTTATCGAATTACTCGTATGAGCCAAGTTTGCGATGACTTGGCGACCCCCGCTGATTACGCCATTCAAATACTATTGCTCATAAAAGCCCAAATTTCAATCAATCTTTTTGTTTAAGTTTCTCCAATGTAAAAATCGTCAGACAAAGTTTTCACGTCATAAGCAAACCGCTGCCGAAGTTGCCACATGCTAATCGACATATGGAGATCAATCTTTACACAGACATAAATAATGAAAAAGCTAAGTTCTATCGAATCAGTTAGTGGAAGGTCCAAACAACGAAGTTTTTTGAAGAGCTCGGACCTTCGTGAAGGGAGTGTTAAACGAGTGGGTCGTAAATTAATTTTTGGTGGAGGCATTGACATAGCACAGATGACGTCAGTGAAAATAATACGCACTGAAATCGAGTACTTCATTTCTGTATTGTTCCGGTGATCTATTTTTGGCAATATCTGCGCAAGCTCTTATACAAATATGTGGATCTCTCCCACTCGATGCAAGCCCCAGTCGTTAAAATACTACAACATCCACAGACGCACATACACATTTATCGTACACCCACACACTCGCACTGCGCTGGCTTGTTGATGTGTGCTTGTGCACCTTATTGTTAAAATTAATGATTTCTCTTTGGTCGGCGCTCTGTAACTGCAGTCATTAACAACTTGCTGCCTTTATAACTGGCAATGTGGCAGTTCCGAGATGATAATGTTAACAACCAACAACGATGGGGAAGTGGTGTGCGGCGCGACGGTCTTCAGAGTGGTTGGTGTTTCCAGCTGTTCAGCGGCATCGACAATGGGTGCGACCGCCAAGATTGCGTGTCACGGTGCGGCCGAGGGCGAGTGTGCCGAGTGCAATTGTCGCCATCTGCGCTTGCTAGCCTTTTATGTTGTTGCGAAAATTTCAGCTGAAAATGACAAGCAATTGCAATAAAAGTAACAAAGCGCCAACTGTGGAAATAATAGCAATAATAAAAAGCAAAACAAAACAAAACAAGTAAAGAAAGGCTAAGTTCGGGTGCAACCGAACATTTGATACTCTTGCAACTAGCAAGAATTGAAGCTAGGAAATGCCTTAAGATGTAAAACGTCAACCAGCGGATCCCAATACGAGTAATTATATATACAATTGATCTACCCTAAGTCGAATCACCATAATCCACAAAAAAAATTCGAGTTAAAGGCACTTCGAGTTAAGGAAGGAAATTTGTGTTCTATTGCCAATTCAAGACTTCAAGTTAAGGAAGTTCAACTATCGACAGGTCTAAGGCCACACTGGTAAAGTCCAACTTGTTTGTTGATGATGGCCTTTAGTCTTTCACATAATACGCTCGATAGCCCCTTATATGCGATATTTAGGAGACTTATCCCACGGTAGTTCGCGCAGATTGTGGAGTCTCCCTTTTTTTAGATTGGGCAGAGCGCACTTAAATTCTAATCGTTGGGCATGCTTTCGTCTGACCATATTTTACAATGAAGCTGATGTATGCTCCTTATCAGTCCTTCGCCACCGTGTTTGAATAGCTCGACTGGCAATCCATCGGCTCCCGCCGCTTTTTTGACCTTCAGACGCGTAATTGCTATTCGAATTTCTTCATGGTTGAGCAATGGGACGTCTGCTCCATCGTGATCGATTGGGGAATCGGGTTCGACTTCTCCTGATCTTATGCCTTCACTGCCATTCAGGAGGCTGGAGAACTGTTCCCTCCATAATTTTAGTATGTTCTGGGCATCGCTTACTAGATCACCTTTGCGGGTTCTACAAGAGTATGCTCCGGTCTTGAAACTTTCGGCTGTCTTTAGTCATTACAGCTTTTCGACGTTGAACCTTCCTTGTGTTTGTTGAAGTGCGTTTTTTGCTGCACAGAAGCGGATGCGTATGCTGGCGGCAACAAGATAGTGGTCCGAGTCGATGTTAGGACCTCGGTCTACACTGGATACGTACCTTTCATCTATCACAACATGATCGATTTGGTTAGTTGATTTTTGATCCGAAGAGAGAGTATTAGTTATGTGAACAAAGTTATTATGCTCTGTAGCAACAGGTTGCCAGAGTACAAAACTTAGAAAACCAGGCAACTGTGGCAGCGACAGTGACAGCGATGATATCCGCATTTACACAGTGTGTACAATAATAAATGCCACAACGTCTGTCGCCGCAGCAACAACATGTGCTTACAACAACCACATGGCTTGTTGAATATTTGTCGATAAGTATACGTATATAAGTAAGTCTATATTTATATACATTACATCAGCGCGAGCGTTGTATTCGCTATTCTTCTGCAGCCCGTTACAATTCATCTGCTCACTGCTGAGCGGCTTCCCCCCGCCTTGCGCTTTAGTTCGCCTATTTTGTAGACAATTCCAGACGATTCGCCTTCACCTCTGGCAGCGTCACAGTTATTTAACAGTTATAACGGCACAACGAGGTTCTTGGTTTGTACACACACATGCATAAGGCCTTGTCATGTTTTTTTTGCTGCGTAAAATTGATTTTACTCGCACGGGTGGCAAGCAGCGAGTTATAGAGCGCTGCATGGTGGTTGCCTGGTGGTGGGCGTTCCGGAAAGGTGTGAGATGATTTGGCTTTATCGCTCGTTTCTCAAGTCATTGCCGTTAGCATCGATACTTCAGCTGCTTGCCGCTCCCAAGCACTCACTTCGACATAACAGTGCTTTGTTTATTCACGATTTGTTTGCTTAGAATGGCAGCAAGCTGTAGCGGTGAAAAACGCTGTGTACCGTTATGTATGGTGTGACATGTGTGTGGAATCTGTTTGCCCATTTCTTTTGGCAAATCATCGTTTGCTGTGGAAGTTAATTTTTATAGCATTCGTCATTGCCGAGTTGCCTTCATTGCCAATTTTTTTGGTTCGTTTTTACGTTGTTTTTGTTATTGTTATTGATCCCAGATGTATACAACTGTAATTACCTATTTTGTATTTTCAAAAACATGTTTATTGCGTGTGAAGAGTGCTGTAAGAACGCTTAAAAATTAATGTAAGGAGCTTTTCCGAAACCGGAGCTGTGTGATCGTTATGAAAAGTACGCAACAATTTAGATTTGAGACATTGTGAATGCATTTGATTTACTTGGCTTCAACCGCTTACTCGATCTAATGGCTTAGTTGGAAACACAAAACTTGTGATCAACTGACTGTGCCTAGTTTCGCTGACCTTGAAGTAAAATGAATATTTCCACTGTATTGAAGATTTAAACCAACCGTTAAGCCCTTGATTCTAGTAGGTTACATCGCCTTTAAATCGCGACCTCTTGTGTTTTATAGTCACAGAGTTAAACTTGACTACAAGGCATAAGTCAGTCTTACGGATGTTTTCGTCTCTGGGAACTTAAAGCTCAGCGAGCGAGAAAAATGAGTTAAGCTTCTCTAAAAAAGCAGAGATATTGATTTTGAAGTTTTATTAGGAAGTCGAAAAATCTTTTCGTATTCTAATCAAACTTCAACTTATTTTTATATTTATACCAATAAATAATTTAACGAATATGCACCATTTTGGTCAACCAGTTTTTGCCATTTTTCCGCTAGAGACATTATTCCATCAGTGTAAGACTTTTCTGGTTTCTCGGCGAAAAACTGCGACAAGTAATTTTCATAAGCTTCTTTGGAAGCCAACTTTACTCCATTAAGAGAGTTCTGCATTGATCGAAACAAATGGTGGTCCGATGGTGCAAAGTCAGGGCTATATGGTGGATGCATCAAAACTTCTCAGCCAAGCTCTTCCAGTTTATGCTGAGTCATCAAAGATGTGTGTGGTCTAGCGTTGTCCTGATAGAAGACGAATCCCTTTCTGTTTATCAGTTCTGGCCGTTTTTTTTTCGATTGTTTACTTCAATCTCATCAATTGTTAACAGTAAAACGTAGAATTAATCGTTAGACCAGGTTGAAGAAGTTCAAAGTGGATGATTCCTTTCCAATCCCACTAAGCACATAGCATAACCTCTCGAGGCGTCAATTTGTTGAGCTTCGCCACGCTTGGACCATGATCTTTTTCTCATATTGTTGTCGCATTTGATCCCTTTTTCGTCTCCCGTCACCATTCGTTTCAAAAATATTTCGATTTCATTTCGTTCAGCAAAGAATCGCAGATATTAATTCGGTTGATTAAATTTTTCACAGACGATCCATGTACCCAAAATCTGGTACCCAAACATCGAGCTTCTTTTTGTAGCCAGCCTTTTTTAAATGGTTTAAAATCGTTTAAGTCCTTAGTGATGTCTTGGCTGCTTATGTGACGATTCTGGTCAATCTTTTTCATAATTTAATCGACTTTTTCAACGAAAGGTCGATCAGAGCGAGGTGCATTTTTCACATCGAGATTCCCAGAACGGAAGCGAGCGAACCATTATTATGCTACACGATCTGATACAATATAGATTCCGTAAATTACAAAATTTCATTGGTGGCTTGCGTGGCATTATTCACTTTTTTATACAAAAATTTCAAGATATAGCGAATTTCTTTGTTATTTTCACTCATTTTTGAACAAATGTAGCTATTTTTTTCATCATCCCCGAATTTAATTTTTTGGTTAAATGAAGCTTAAAATCTCACCTTTCCAACAATATATGATATGGCGCAATGTGATTGGCAGCACTGGAGATATACGACTGCAACGACATCTATTGACAATATACGAAGAGACTTTTTCGACTACCGAATATATCGGATTTCTTGACCGGTAATATTTGAAAAGCATATATAAATTTTAATCTGAATTAGGTCACGAAGTGTTACTTACTTGAGTAGCTGAAATGAACATATTCGAACATAGAAAAGTTAAAAGCGAGAAAAACCGATGACTCCGGCTGGATCGAAGCCTTGATATCCTCCACAAACACAAAAGTTCGTCACAAAACCTTACTTTTGAGCGGTCAGTTCGTATGGTAGCTATATGTTATAGATTTGAACAGTTTTCGCTGAGATTACGCCATTGACTTAGACAATAGGTGATGCCAAATTTCGTGAAGATATCTCGATGAATGGAAAAGTTTTCCCCACAAGCACTAGACTCCGATCGTTCAGTTTCTATGGCAGCTATATGCTATAATGATCCGATATCGACTGTTCCTACAAGTGAGCAGTTTCTCGCAAAAAAAGGACGTGTGCAAAATTTCAGATTGATATCCCAAAAACTGAGTCCTGAAGTAATCGGCAAATTTTTAATTTCAACCGTAAAAATCGTTGCACTTATTTTAAATCTCGTAAACTCTCTCCTGCTTTCTCTTGGCTTAAAAATGTGTTGTCTGGAAGTGATTTTTGCGCGGGACTATGCTTTATAGCTTGCTGTGCCTCACACCAGCTTATTTATGTATAGACCAAACAGCGACTGGCTGTTCATTTCATGTTCATGTTTGTTTCAGTGATTGCGTTGCATGGCTTGTTGAAAGCAAGCAGTACTTCACACTTCTGCCACAAGTGCCCTGTCTAGTTGGCATTGTCGTATTTAATTGGTCGACACAATGAGGCGGGAAATGAAGCGCATTGGACTCGACGGCGTTGTTGATGCGCTCCATTGAAGGCCGTTAAAATTGCTTTCAAGTCGTTATCACACTGTTTAATAAATACTTGATGTTGTGTAACGATTGCCTCGGAATTTATGGCCGCAATTACAGCAGCAAGTCATGAGTGATGACGTCGCTCGTTACGCGTCGCAATCCCGGCAGACAGAGTTTCTCAGCACCTGCTACCAACAAATGCAGACGCTCGTTCGCATATTGACACCCACGCACTTTCCTCACCAACACACACGCACATCCACACACTTCAGCGTGCATTTACTTATTCAACAATCTGATATGAATACTCCGCTCTTTCCCAGAGGCATGGGTGACGCGGCACAAGCGCCTCTCGCGCCGTTTCGGCAATTACCCGGAAAGCTGCGACGCCAAATTTGCCGCCTTCACAATGCCGAGTCATCGCCGTTCGCCGTTTGGAGTCTTTTATGGCTTTGTCTAATGCAATTTTGATGGATTTAATTGTTGTTGCCTGCCATTGTGCGCGCGTGCAGTTGTAAATCGGTAGGCGTTGTCGTAAAGCACCACTGCGTATACGTAACATATTTTCCACGCCAGCACACGCCCATTGTAAGCGCGGCTATGCCGTCAGCTATCTTGTGTGTTGACTTCTGCTCTGTTTGGGCATGGGATTTGCTCTGCAGCGACAGCGTGACTGCTTAGCGCAATTGCGTGCTGCTTCATAACTTTTCGAGTAGGTTAATAGACTTGCCGGAAAGTGTTCGCCGGTCGGTGAGTTATTGCATTAAAAATGTATGCCGCTATTTATGACTCTTCGCTACGCATACATATGCGAGGCATGTAAATTAAATTCCTAAATAATGAATTTGGAGAGGAATGGAGAAGGTTTTGTGAATGCTGTTAGACATTTCTATTAATCGTTAGAGACCAGAAATATTTCAATTTCGCTAAATTGTTGGGCTCGATATAAGGAGAGCGCTAAAAACCCTTCTCGAATGATTAAATTTTTTTAATGACGCCAGTGCATCAGGTGAATAAAATAATTTGCTTGAATTTTAAGCGCCAGGGAAAGTTTTGTTTCACAGAAACTTTACACCGTTTCTCTTCCTTCGCATGTTTATTTCAGTTCTCGATGGATGGGGTCATGTGTTGAAGTTTACGCAAGTGAGGAAATTTAAAAAATATGACTGATTTTCTTCAGCCGCGACTGTGCCGCGAACGTTCCTAGCTAAAGAACCAGCAGCTGGTCAGTTATCTCCAAGCACGTAGAGAGTCAGGATAAACATTTTCGTGCGACGTGTTTCTGCGAGTGGTGCAACCCGAAAATGCAGCGTTCGTTACTTACTACTTACTGTGAAACTCGGTAAATCTGCGACAGAGACGTTTGATATGATCAAGCAGGCTTATACAGATGTTGCTTTAGCAAGAAGTGGTGTGTTTCAGTGGCCCTAGACACCGCCGGGAAGAGGTCGCTGATGAAGACCGGAAGAAAGAGCAAAACCAAAATGAAAACGATACTCATTGTCTTTTTTGACATCAAAGGCATCGTCCACAATGAATTTGTTACTCCAGGACAAACCGTCAACGCCAAAGTCTTCAAAAGATTTAAAAGTAGGATCCGACAAGATATCACAGCCGATTCGAAGAGTCCCCGCCTGACACTATTCACCTCTACTCATTTGACACCCTTTACCCTAAGGTCCGACCCCTTCAAAACAGTAACTTTCTTGAGCCTAACATTGGACGACGTCGATGACAACTTATCCTATCCTTACCATCCCAACGAGGATTATGTACTCGTTACATCAACAACAACAACAACAAGACATACAGTAATTGACATTATAAGGAAAATATTTTACATATCTAGGAAGTTTTTTATCGAATGAATTTGCTGGTGTAATTTATTGGGCTTGAGAAACAAACCAAAACGTATTTTATGAGTACTTGAGTTTTTTTAACATTAAAGTGTCGATATTCGACGAAGGAAATGTGTCCCTCTCTCCAAATACGTAACTTTCCCACTTTACATATGAAATATTCTTGCGAGTGCACAGAATGTACCGTTGTTTACTCAACTGAAATAATTTATGTTAAACCCTCAACTACCATCATGTAAGTCATATTTCTGAATTAATTTGACAAGAATGCATAATTTTTTATTTCTCTTCAACAAAATAGTAGATCATGATATTTCGGCAACCACTTTCTTCTCGATTCGAAGCGTTTTTTGTTGTTTTGCCTGTGCAGAGACATTTTCGCCTATTGGACTTGCATAAAAATGGCTTCCATTTCTTCATGCATTTTTCACGAGTGCGAATGAAAACAAAAACTCAAAGCTCCGCTGGGTTTGAGGGCAGTTGCATTTCTGCATTTTTGTTGTTGTTCGCCGGGCTCAGTTTCAAAACTGTTGATGTATTAAATTCGAGCAGCAAAGAATGTGAGAATTCATAAAATGTAGGTTGCCTCGCGCTGCCAACCAAACATGCAGCACATGTGCGGTGTGTGTAGTGTGTGGGTTGGGTGCGCATATATTGTATGGCAAATTTGCACAGCTCTCACAACCACTCGTGCACTCCATCCATCTGTGTCAGTTAACACATTTAGCTCGTTTAGAGCTTTGTTTGTTCGTTATTCATAAATTCACAGACCGTCTGGCAGACAAGGATATCTCCGTGCAATTTACGTGACACCGAAGCTTCCAACTGCAATTGTGCATACGGCGAGAGCATTCCCGCCAGCTGCATGTGTCTATGTATATGTGTGTGTGTGGCTTTGCTTAGTGCAGTGAGTTTGTTTAACAAGACGATCTTGAGAAGTGCGAGTGTACGTGTGTGTGTGTGTGTAGGGCACAATGTCAACAAAGTAAAGTGCAAACTGGCACTACAACTACACAAAAACCATTTCACACACCTTTGTGCGTTCGGAGGCAGGGCAAGTGCATGCGAGCATGAGGTTGGGTGTTTGTGCGGGTGTGTGCCGCTGCTAAATTATCGCACAATGCAGCGTTTATTTTAGTGACACTGCCATCCATTTGGGCAAAGTTAAGTTCAGCGTCGGAAAGTGAAAGCGGCGACGCAGTCAGGAGGTCTAGTTAAAGGACACTTTATTTTAAGTACACAAGTTAGCTCGCTACAAAAAGTTCTGGGCACTCGCTATCAACTCGTAAGTATTTATTTTAATGGAAATTAGCTTGTTATCTTCCTTTCTTGATTTATTTTAGAACACCTCTTTGAAACACGGTCTGGTTAGCTTACAATGTACTCCTGAAAGTCCTTGTGATTATATTTTAGCTTTGACAGCACTTTATCTCTCATGCTTATATATCATATATGATATATCGGATTCACTTCTCAGCAGAGCCGAGAACGATACTGCCTTTGTATTCAATTTCTTCTTTATAAAGGGTCTGTATTTAGGTTATTTATCTATACTGCAACTAAACGGATTCGCTGATAGATATAATGTAAATTTGAGAGACCAAGCTCCACGTGCAAGTGCAAGCGACCAAGGGAGCCAGGGCATATATTTTTTGAGTTCTGAAAGCAAATGGAAGTCTCTGGGGACCAAATCTAGTGAATACGGTGAACGCTTCATCAATTCGAACTTTAATTCATGGATTTCAGCCATTGTCAAAATGCCTTGCGACACAGTGCATTGTCCTGATCAATAAGGATTTTTTTCTTCTGCAGACGGGATTTTTTTCAGGAAATTTTTCCTTCAAATGATCAAAAGGTTGCAGTAATATTCAGAATTAATTGTTTTAGCAGTCTGCAAGTATTCCACAAACAAAATTCCTCTCGCACGCCAAAAAACTGATGCCATGACCTTCTTGGCCGATTTCCGGACACGAACTCGTTTCGAAGCCGAACAATAAGTTTCACATTCTTTAGCCTCTTGTTTTGATTCAGGATCATGGTGATAGATCCAAATCTCATCCATAGTGATGAATGAATGCACAGAATACACTTTCCTATTTTTAAAACGCTCCAAATGTTGCTGAGAAAGTCGTGTTCGAATGTGTTTTTCTTCCATGTTTAGCGAATGAGGCACCCATTGTGGACACAGCTTTCTAAAACTAAAAAATTTATCTTAAAATATGGCTCACGCTGCCTAATGAGCACCTCACTGAATCTCTTTCAGTCAATCGAACCAAACTATATCCTGTATTTTGGCTTTGATGGCGCTTTTTGGACCTCTTTCACGTGGTTCGTTTTCAAGGCTTGTACGACCACATTTAAATTCAGCAACCCATTCTTCTACTGTTCTAATTATAGGTGAACAATCATTATTTTGAAGAAAAAAGTATTTTTCAAATTACGCAAGATTATCGATGTGCTGAAAGAGATCCTTTACTGCTGCAATAATTGCCGCCTTCTCCATGGATGACAGCTAAAAAAACTTTTAAAAATAGTTGAAATTGAAAAGCTTGGTCGTCGTCTATAATTTGATGTTTGATCTATTTGGTTGCAATTCAGAAGGCTGTCACTCAAACACTAGTTGGTTTATAAATACATTTAAAGTTTTTGAATGCTAATTTGAGAGGTGTATGCTAACGAAATATGAAAAAACAAACATTCACACCAAGTGTGTCCCTTGAATGAAAGTGAATTTGCCTTTGCATGTGATGATGCTAATCTTCATTGCAATTTTAAAGTTTCACATTTTTATCAGTAATATTGAGGGTCGAATTTTAATTGTAAAAACGATTAATTGAGCTCAAAGAAATGGCCTTTAGCACTGAATGGAATTCCTAGTTACCATAAATTTATGCACATACTTGATCATATAATTCACAGATATATAATACAGAAATAAATTTTTTGAAATTGTCTGTCCTGTAACGCCCACTTTACTTAATAATATTGCTTCATTAATACAAAATAATTTCAATTGTTGCTTACCCAGCATAGCTTCTTGTGCACTATACACATAACAATTGAGTATGCATAGAAACGTATCCTTCGAAATCATACCATAGCCCAAATTCCCCACGCATATTTGTATGTGTGTGTGCGTAACAAATTTTTGAATGGATGCATGTGTGTGTTGAGAAATTAAATGGGTACACATGTTTCATTAATTTCCCCCATTCATACAATTCAACTGCCTTGCAAGTACAGCAGGCGCTTGTACTGCAGTGCGTATGCGTAACCTTGCATTGCACATGGGTGTAAGTACTAAATATGTAGTTAGTACCTTACCAATGAGCGAATGCAATATGAATTATGGCCGAATAATTTATTTACATTCGATGCTTAATTGAACGTTAGCCTAATATGCATAATTACTCATGCATATTTGACATTCCATAAGCGGATGGGCAACACAGCTGGCAGAAGTAGCGTACATACATATTTATTTGAGAAGGAGATTCTCGAAAATGCAGAGCATTACCTACATTCACGGCAAATATCTGAATAGTTAAAATTGATAACTATAGTGTGCGAAATCAAGGAAAACAAATAAGGAAAGGCTAAGTTTGGGTTCTACTGTGTATGAGATGCCTTCGCTATACGAAATAAAAATTTTGAAATATTGTAAGCTGTTGTCTTATATTAGGCATTTTTGTGCCTGTCTTGTGTACGTTTTATGCCAGATTTCAAAACTTTAAAGCGCTTTCCTCCACAACTTACGCTTTCGGAGCCCGTGTCCATTGAAAATTTAAAGTTACTGGACTGATAATTTTGAGGTTGTTAACTTCAGCTCTATTTATAACGACTATGAGGAAACGGTAGAGAGATTCTTTTCAAATTTACCAAATGTTTTTTTACAACAACACATTAACCGATTTTTGTGCTTAAAACCGTTTTCAAAGAAATCAACGAGGTCATGGGTTACGGTTATGTGGAAAAAAGTGAAATTTTTCACTAACAAAAATTGATTTATATCAAGCACTAATGAAGTTGCCGGAATACTGATTTTCAAGTTTTTATACTCTCGCAACAAAGTTGCTAAAGAGAGTATTATAGTTTTGTTCACATAACGGTTGTTTGTAAGTCCTAAAACTAAATGAGTCAGATATAGGGTTATATATACCAAAGTGATCAGGGTGACGAGTAGAGTTGAAATCCGGATGTCTGTCTGTCCGTCCGTCCGTCCGTGCAAGCTGTAACTTGAGTAAAAATTGAGATATCATGATGAAACTTGGAACACGTATTTTTGGTTAAGGTTAAGTTCGAAGATGGGCAAAATCGGCCCACTGCTACGCCCACAAAATGGCGGAAACCGAAAACCTATAAAGTGTCATAACTAAGCCATAAATAAAAATATTAAGGTGAAATTTGGTACAAAGGATTGCATTAGGAAGGGGCATATTTTGAGGTAATTTTTTTGGAAAAGTGAGCGTGGCCCCGCCCCCTAAAAAGTTTTTTGTACATATCTCGGAAACTACTATAGCTATGTCAACCAAACTCTACAGAAACTTTTCCTTCAGGCATTTACATATACAGTTCAAAAATGGAAGAAATCGGATAATAACCACACCCACCTTTCATACAAAGGTTATGTTGAAAATCACTAAAAGTGCGTCAACCGACTAACAAAAAACGTCAGAAACACAAAATTTTACGAAAGAAATGGCAGAAGGAAGCTGCATCCAGGCTTTTTTTTTTAAATTGAAAATGGGCGTGGCGTAGCCCACTTATGGGCCAAAAACCATATCTCAGGAACAACTGGACCGATTTCAATGAAATACGGTATATAATATTTTATTAACACCCTGATGACATGTACGAAATATGGGTGAAATCGGTTCACAACCACGCCTTATTGTAATATGACGCTATTTTGAATTCCATCTGATGCCTTCTCTGTATAATATATATGTACAAATGAAAATACAATTCAATACTCAAAGTACATAAATTGATTTAATTTAATTAATTTTACAGCAAAATAAAAAAGATATGTAAATGACGGATAATGAAATCTCGATTATCACTTTATCCTGCGAGAGTATAAAATGTTCGGTGACACCCGAACTTAGCCCTTCCTTACTTGTTTACAATAATAATTTGTAAAAATAGGAGAAAATCGTATCAATAGAATTATCCTGTTGACATTATTTGAGAATTCGTTTCATAAAATTTTTCATTGATTATCATTTCATAAAAATTAAGTTAAAGAGTCGGAACCTTCTGAACGACCTAACGTACGTTATATTGATAATTCCGACTTTCCCTTGGATTTTAACCAATTTATGGTGGTCAAAATGAGTGATACTTTTCTGAAGTTCTAGGCCATAGTTATATACCGAAGTAAATGATTTCCAATCATGAATTTCTAAAACGTGTACGTGTCTACCAACAAGAACGACTTGATGTTTTCTGTTTACAGATAGATTTTCACATTTAGGATTTGAACGGCCAAATGGATACCTCGGTTCCGTTTATATATCTTAACCCGTTTACGATGACCTGCTGGAACATTTCGGCTGGATTTTGGGCTATAGTGCGCTAAATGTTGTCTTCGGGATACCTGAGGCTTTCTGATTGATTTTCGTAAACCTTTGATCTAATATACCCCCAGAAAAAAATTATTAAGAAGCGTTACGTCGCATAAGTTTGCCGGTCATTTGACTACGTTTTTTCTCGGAACTAACGAGTCCCCAAACTTAGCATGCAGCGTGTCTGGTTTCGATAAAAATAAATCCCGATGTTGCTGCCATACCATTACCTTTACTAATTGGTCAAGTTATGGGAATGAAATTGCATTTCCTGTACCACACAAGGACTTGTCCCACCGCGATAATGACAATTGGGCCTCATCTGAGGAGATTATTTTGCATTTTACAGTAGCCACCGGAGATCGTGAATTTGCGTAATAATACTGGACAATTTCCAAGCGTTGTATCTAAGCTAAACGTCAGACTATGAAATGGCAAACCTTAGTAAATACACTGACAAAATTTGACATAAAAGCGTAAACAAACATGGCCGCCACGAGCTGTCAAAATCACGTCATCAGTTTTGTAATAAAGATTTTTTAATATAATTCCTAATTGCTCATCGGGAGAATATAATATTGGGTAGTCGAAAAAGTATTTTCGTATTTCTAATCAAACTTCAACTTATCTTTTTTTATATTTATTATGAACTTTAATGAATCAAGTATATATCATTTTGGTCGACCACTTTTTGCCATTTTTCCGCCAGAGATATTATTCCATCAGTGTAAAACGAAATTTCGAAATTTCCAGAACGGAAGCGAGTGAACCATTGTTGCGCTACATGAACTGATACAGCACCGTCTGCATAAACTTAACAAAATTCATTGGTGGCTAACGTGGCATTATTGTCTTTTTTATACAAAAATTTCAAAATTAGCGGATTTCTTCATTATTTTCACACATTTTTGAACTGTTGCAACTTTTTCCGACTTTCCTGAATTTATTTATTGGTTAAATAAAGCTTAAAATCTCACTTTTCCAACATTATATGGTGTGATACAATGCAATTGGTAGCACTGGAGGTGTACGACTACAACGGCATTGATAAAATGCGAAAAAGCTGTTTCGACTACCCTGTATATTCGCTTAGCTTCCAAACTTGGGGGGGCTAACGTTACGCTTTAATAATTTTCCAGATAACAAAACATATTTAATTAACATTTTTGCACAAATCAAATTTCATATTTTTCTCAGCTCACATTATTCGTTATGGATTAAAAAAAATTTTGGAATCCTTGGCAATTTTCATTAAAAATGTGTAAATGCTCACTCCCGGCTTAACGTGCAAAGCAGCTTAATTGGCCAGCTGCTCTATATGCCGTTCGTCGAGTGTGTATAAAATTATGTGTTTTCTGATTTATTAAATTTCTTGCTAAAGTACTTTGGCTTGCCGCACAGAAAGCCTGTTTTACCAGGAATAACTTATTAAAATTGCCAACTTATCAAAGGCAAAAGGAGTAAGGAATATCAACGGCAAAGGGAAAATGTTTGCTTTGAATGTTGTTGTAGTGCAGCAGTACAAATACTTACCTAATTACTACGTTTCGCCAAGTTGAGTGCCACAAAGTAAACATTTGTGCGAATGCGCTTTACATATGTATTTATTTACCTACATATATACAGTTAGTTTTAATGACCAACAAACTTGCTTTACATAATAAATACTTAAGGTCTAGTTTTATGAATTATATACGGTAATTACAAATTTTAATAATACTTTTCATTACTTTTGGTACTTTAACGTAATTTCTTTGGCAGAGATATGTGAATTTTTAATACTTAAGAGTAAAAAATATTTCCTCACTATTTCACTAGTCGTAAACACACTTTATTTGAACATGACTGCGTTCCTAAGAAAAAAGTTAGTTCATAAATTATTTACACACAGCCACAAATCCTTTCTTTAGGTAACTAAGTTGCGTTAGCGCTAAGAGTATATCAACTGTGAATGATGCTAACTAAGTTACTAGAAACGCTGCAGTTCCAATGGATTCCACAGCTGTGCGCTTGGCGCCAATTCATGGCGAAATAATTGTGCAACTCAGGGCTCATTTCCGTTGCAGAATCAGCTGCCATAGTTTGGGACCAGTAGACGAGAGAATCTCATTGGAAGCGAGTGTTTCAAGCTGGATATTTACATGCACTTACAGTGAAAGCAAGAGAAGTGTGAGTAAAATATAAAATTTCAATTAAAGATCTTTATATTGTGAATCGAAAGTGATAAGAGGCTTATTATATGAAGTATTGAAGAAGAAAAAGAGATAACAATAGAATCGTAGAAAGCAAAAATTATCTACATATTATTTATAATGACTTTAAAACTACCTATACAGTTTAGCTATCTTAAATCTACTAGTTTTATACACAAATCACAGTGCTCTAAAAGCCTTGAGCTTGCCGAAGAGCTTCTTCATCAACGCTCACAGCGGCTGACAGCTTAAATATTACGGAGAAGAAACTTATAATAAGGAATAAGGCTTATAATTTTTTTTTTGTTGAATCGCAGCTTTAAAATCTCACCTTTCCAACACTATATGGTATGACATCTATTGACAAAATACGAAAATACTTTTTCGACTAACTAATATTTACATTCTAAGAAGCTTTTTGCAAACAGGCATCACATATCAGCATTCAATCGAGAAACTACTAAGCTTTGACAATGTCAACCAACTAACCCTAATGGAAAATTTCCGAACATACAAGCATTTTCTTTTTGCTACCTATGTCATGTTTTCGATATATCCTCGAATATCATACTTTGTTGAAAGAAATTTTTATTTGTTGATCCCTAGAAAAGGCGCGACAGAAAAAATTTAGATTTTGAACTCGACAATCAATTTTATATGGCACCGCGACGAGGATTTCCTTGGATTCTGTATAGCCTACAGTTTTACCTCCTTACAATGCTCTAGCATTCATATCAAAAAAGGCTCAACTTTCTTAAAGCCTTTTGGGAAAACTCCAAACAACTGCAATAAAGTCAAGAATAATTACGATGTTGGTCCTTGATTTCATACTTTTGAGATTCTCTGTACCCACGTCAGGACCAAATCTTAACTGGTGAAAGAAGTATTGGGGAAAAATGTGCTACTAAAGCTTAACTAAGTTTGGCAAAGTCTACCAGAATATAAAGCTAGACAGTTTGGACTCAATGGTATAAGGAATCATTCTTGTCTCGGCAAACTCTTTTCAAAATATAGCATACAGATTTTTTCACCAAATAATATATCTCAAGAGCTCACTTCGCAGCGTTTAAATGATGAAGCTCAGCTGGCAATAACTCAAGGTTTAAGCAACGTACTTACCTTTAAGTAGTAACTAAATAATAAATATATCTATGGTAAATACTCTCACTACAATATCACTTATGAGTCAGTAATATTTTAGAAATTGCCAAACTTTATAATATTATGCAAATAAAGCCATCAAATGGCTGATAATCTAGGTACACACTCCTAAGTAGTCTCATAACCTAACTAATGCTTAGTAAGTCTACTGAGTATTCAACACGCTCTCGCCTTCTCTTTAGCAGCAAGTCGCTATTATAGTTTTAGTTACACTTTTTCAAATCGTCAGAGTGCATATGCAATTATGCAGGCCCATGCTTTTCCACTTAACTTTTATAATTTCTTCTAAGTTCATTAGGAAAACTTTAATATTCTACTGTTTAGTATTTCTATGTACAAAACCTGACTAGCTAAGCGCTCTCTAACATAACTTACATGAGAGTACCTACATTTCTAACCAAAATAACCTAAACAGAAACCTCTTTAGTGTACTTGGAGCGATCGTTCAGATCGAGTATCAGTTTGTCGGGCCGCTTTGCACGCCCAGCGCCATTAGACGGCGCGCTGTTGTCTTCAATGGCTGCAGAGCTTGGCTTGGCTTCTTCATTTGTAACAGAGCCGTTTGAATCGTGCGGCACATGAACCGTCGACTGTGCGTTGTTAGCAACTTCTCCGGTAACATTCGCTGCTGCCGCGATACACGCTGCCGCCATTGAGTCTTCTGAAGTTGCCACAGCGTCTTTGTGTAGCGTGCCACAACCGCCGCTTACAGTGCTGAGTGCAGATGTCGACTGAACAGTTAATTCGCGTTGTCGATTTCGCAGCCGAATACACGCGCCTTCGCAATCTGAAGTGTCATCACTGTTGGTGCTGCTCTCATCGGTGGTTGTGTAGAAGATGATGTCGTCCGTGGAGTGCGTCTTTTGTCTTTGACTCGCGGATGCTGCGGTGCTGGTATGGTCTGTCGCCGGTTGACGGTCAAGCAGGTCATTGCTACGCGTCTGTGTGACGCCAGTTCGAGCCGCTAAGCTGTGCTTTTGTGAATGACGTTCATCGCCGGCTCTGATTATTGTGGCTGCTGCTGTTGCTGCGGACGACAGTTGGCGTGAGTTTCGTCCATTCTTGATACTTTTTCGGAACTTTCTACCGCCACACTTATTGCTACTACGATACTTATTTTTACAATTATCACATATACGATAGCGCACGTCTGCTCCCAGACTCTCACTGCCGATATCCTGCAAGCTGGGGCTGCTCGTTTTCGTACGGCCACTGCGTCGTTTGCTGCTACCTCTCGTGGAAGGTGGTGTATTGGTGGCCGCGCTGCGTACATTGATGCGCCGCCTCAGTGGCACATCCGCCTCCACATCTATGTCCAAGTCAGGCTGCGAGCACATACATTCCAGTTTTATATTCGCAAAGCTGATGCTGCCTTCCGGCTGTGGCGAACCGAGTTGTTGACAAGTGGCACCACTATATTTACAACCATCATTATTGCCACCACGTTGTCTTTTCCCACTGCCGTCATCTCGACCCACTAAGCCATGTGGCGGGGTGAATGGCCGGCAGCTGAAATAGTGTTCTTTAGAAATAACCAAGCAACGCGTACAAATGATGTGGCCCTGCGCACAGCCCAGCGCTTGCTGATGGAAGTCCTCGCTACGCGTTAGGTCTGTATTGATGGCGCGGTCTTCACGCAGCGCCAACAAAGACTCCTCGATTGTGGTCGTGCTGGTCTCCACCTCCAGCATTAGTGTTTTCGCTTGCGTAGGCTTAGCAATATTGCCCGCAGCTGCCGTAACATTGTTGTTGTGCGTTGTGTGCATCTGTTGATTGTACTTCTCCATTTCAGTATTGAGTGAGAGCAATGGCAAAGCGCCACCGCCGGCACTGCTTGCAGTTACGCCACAGCCACCACTGCCAGGCGTATATGGGCGCACGGTTAGTTGGTTGTTCGATGTGGCCGCCTGAGAGGCGGCGGCAGCGACCATAATCATACCGCCTGGCGTCTTAAGGCCGTCTAAGAGACTGGAGATTGTCATAACTGCAACACCTTTCGGCGGCGCCATCTCTTGTATGCGTTGTAGCTGCACACTCAGTTGTCGGATTTCTTCAAGTGCTTCCTGGTCCGAAAGTTTTGTGTCTGCGGAGAAAAAAGAAAGTTTACGACTGAGGATTGCGTTCAGTAGAGAATTACTGCAAAAGTTATTTTTTATTGTGGCTCAGTTTGGTCAACATTAATAAGAGCTGGATGTAATTGCTAATCGACTCAATTAAGTGTCTTTCTCAAATGTCAATGTCCTCAAGATTACGTTGTGCATAAGTAACAAAAAAGTTGAACAATTTGTTTGAACAATTTCTCGAATAAGTAAGAACAAGGTTTATCCGGAAAGTAATAGGACTGATTTTCTTCCGCTGTGACTATACTTCGGAGTGTGCGCGCATCGACTGATTTCGGTAGAGGGCGTTCCTGGCTAACGAACGAGCGGCTGGTCAGTTGTCCCCGACTACCTTGAGAGTTAGGGCAAACATTTCCGCGACGTCTTTCCGTAAGTGGTGCTAGCCGAAAATGCAGCGTTCCTTAGAGCAGAGGTGAGCCCCGGCATCACAAGGCATCCGCAGTCGCCCTACAGTCCAGATTTGGCCCCCCGGAATTTTTTTGTTTCTTTGCCTGAAAAGGCCGATGAAAGGCAAGCATTTTGAGACGACAAAGGGGATCAAAGCAGCATGCACCTCAGCTATCTAGGCTATTCCGGAGAATGCCTTCTGTGACGCCTTCAATGCTTGGAAATCGCGCTGGCAGCGCTGGATCGACGCAGAAGGAGCCTATTGTGAAAGTTTTTAAAGAATTGTAACGATTGGTTCAATAAATTTTTTAAAATCGACTCAGTCCTATTACTTTCCAGACAAACCCTGTACATGAAGCTGTCTGTTTGGTATGCTCACTGTCGCAGCCAATATTGATTATGATAAATAAGCAACAAAGCCTGTGACACCTTTCCGAAATTTCATTTGTAATAATAATGACTGTAAAATCGAAAGTGTAGCTTTTTTGAATACAAAAAGAAACGAATGTGTGCGCCTGCTCTTTAGGAAAACGAAAATTGGTCGGATAAGTTTCTTGTCTGTACCGAACAGAACAGAAATCGGTGTTATGTCACTACAAGGTGTTTGTAAACGAAGCATGAAGGTTCCGGGTACACTGAGGACAAGAGATGGTAGCTCATCCCAAATCTCTTACAAAGCTGGACCTCTTTCAAATATGCATAGAGGGGCAGCCGTTTGAGCTGGTTAAATATCTAAATTTCTAGTGCAATAAGTCGATCGAGCTGTTTACTAAACAAAACTGGTTTGTAATGGTTAAAACTTCTGGAACTTTTGTGTGTTATGCAAAGTGCACCGGGTCCTTTCATTTCCTGCAGGGCATCATACAAATGAACGTCCGTGACCGTAATTGGGTTCAATAAAATAAATTGACTTTTGAGTTTTGACCGCGAACAACAAATTGTGGTCAAACTAAACACATACATGTATTTGCTACTCACACAACCATGAAAATAATTGTTTTGGTTGACACAGCGAGCACTTTATGATAGATGTGCTGACAATTTACGCAAAAAAAAAATTTACTCACATAAAACGGAAACACTTTAGCTACCAATTTTGCCCAGCAAACTCTCAGTACTGTGTAAAAATGTATCAAAGTGTTTGACTAGGCGACTTCAAGCCGAACAGTCCACTACAAAATGAGTGACATGAGATGTCCCAGTTAGAGAGCAAATGTAGTAGATTTAAGCAAAAACTACTGAGCATTAATGATGACACGAGATTTCTCTGCCAATGTAAAGTGGGAGTTCGAGCAGCGGCGGCGGAGAGCCAAGTGCCACGAAGTGAGTGGCTCGTGCTTGAGCAATTTGACAAATGATGCAACTCGCAAGACATGACAGTGCCAAAGCATTGATAACTGTCAGCGCCAAGGTATAGGAGCTGGTGACATTACGGACTTGTTTGAGTAATGACCAAGGATGACAGGTAAGCAGTTAAAGATGTAATGGAACTACTATTTGTAGCTAAGCATTTAATGACTGTGTAAAGTTCGTTAGATGTTAATCGATTTGATAGATAGGTGAAAGAAACTGTGTGTCCTGAGCAAGGTATACATATTAAGTTTGCCACGAAGTTTGTAATACAAAAGAGGAAACGTCAAAGGCCCTATTAAAAACATATATACAGGGTTAGTCCAGAAAGTAATGAACTGATTATCTTCCGCCGCGAAGAGGTCGCTGATGAAGACCAGAATAATGAGAAAATCCAAAGTGAAATCGAAGCTCATTGTCTTTTTTGACACCAAAGGCATCGTCCACCATGAATTTTTCCACCTGGACAAACCGTCAACGCTAAGTTTTACGTGAAAGTCCTCGAGAGACTCAAACGAATGGTCAATCGGATTCGATAAGACATCGCATCCGATTGGAAGTTGCACCACAACAAGGCCCTGGCTCACCGCCTTTCATATGAACAGTTACCTGACCAAGGCCGTCATCCCAAAGCTTCCGCAGCCGCCTTTCAGCCCAGATGTGGCTCTCCGGGACTTTTTTGTTTCCTTGCCTGAAAAGGCCGATGAAAGGCAAGCATTTTGAGGTGATAGAGGGACCTCGGCTCTCAAGGCTATTCCAGAGAATGCCTTCCGTGACGCCTTCAATGCTTGGAAATCGCGCTGGTAGCGCTGCATCGGACCCTGCAGAAGGGACCTATTTTGATAGTTTTTATAAAATTTTAACGATTGGTTCAATAATGTTTTTTTAAATCGACTCAGTCCTATTTCTTTCCGGACAAACCCGAATCACGATGTTCGTTATTTTCCATTGTTCTCATTTTAAAACTGTCAGTCGCTTGTAATCACGTGATGAGAGTTTATGTGAAGGCACTCACTCGGTTCGTTTACACTTAATTAGAATGAAATACTTTCTGTTTTTTGTTCTTGTCAAACCTCGAAAACGCCCAACTACAAATACAAAACGCTTGAGTAAATAATTACGTATAAGCCTGCTGACTAGATAAGCGAAATCCTCTTTAAATCCGGGAAAAGCTAAGCGCTTAGTGAAAAAGTTCGTGATGCGTGTGAATTAGCAACTTACCGCCTGATGTGGTGCCCGCCACTGGAACGGTGGAGGTGGTAACCGAGCTGGGATTAGCAAAGGTGCGCACCTGTGGACGAAAATTGAATTTGGCGCCGGAGGACTTGGCGCCCATGCCGATGGTCTCCTGATGCGATTTGCCGCTGCGCAGCACAATGTAAACCTGTTGAGTCATAAAAATACAAAATAAGCAACAAAAGCAACAATAAAAGAGTCGTATAAGTGCCCACAACAAAATAAGCGAAAACGAATTGTCAGTGAGGAATTTGAATGTAATCGAGGATTAAATAACAATATTGTCACAAATGGAATTTATATACGCCCGCGCTAACAATAGGCATGCGGCTAATTTTAGATTTCCCAATAACTTTTCTTTTTTCAGTGTTTTTTTTTTCATTATTTCTTGTCAACATGAGTTTATAAATGTTTAGATGCCACACAATGCCTTCAAAGTTAAAAATAACTCGTGGCTCGGTGGAGTTGGGCGGTGCGTGGGAGCGTTGCGACACTTACCTTGCTGCCGAATATTAAACACAATAAAAGTGTCACTGTCAATTGTGTGTGACAGAAGAAAATGATGTAGAGCAGGTCAGGATTAGCCGGTGATTGCAGGAAGAGCCTAAAAGAATTGAAAAAGCGTAAAGTGAAGTAAAAAGAAATGTTGAGTTTGTGGAATTTCGTTTATGTTTTGTATAGTCACTGTGCTTCATTGTATTTTTTTTTTCGTTTTAACTGTAAATATTTGTGTTACAGTTGGCAGACGCCTAAGCATGACATGTATAACAGTTTCAACGTCTAAAGAATTTTATTTTTTTGATTACTCTGTGAATTTTCGATTGACAAACTTTGTCTCTAAACCTCGGATTGTGATATTATTTAAGAATTATCTATTATTTCTTATTCCTTCATTTCAATAGTGTTTACTCTAATGTAATTATTACTATAATTTAAACAGACCTAAAGGAAATTTGCAATTTGAGAGATGTTTTGTAGGTCTGTGCTATGAAGCCAATTTCTTTGACAGCTGGAGTTCTTAAAGTAGAAGGTTTTAAGATTGGACCACTAGACGATTTAAGGTTACCAATAAGAATATACTATACATGAGTGTTTTGTCTAGCTTGGATATAAAATAATATAATGGGTAGTCGAAAAAGTCTTTTCGTATTTCTAATAAGACTTCAATATATTTTTCCTTTTTGTATTTATAATGAACTTTAATGAATGTTCCATTTTGTTCGACCATTTTTTGCCATTTCTCCGCTAGAGACATTGTTCCATCAGTGTAAAACTTTTCTGGCTTTCTCGGCGAAAAACTGCGACAAGTAATTTTTACAGGCTTCTCTTGAAGCCAAGTTTATTCCATTAAGGAAGTTCTGCATTGACCGAAACGAATGGTAGTCCGATGGTTCAAGGTCAGAGCTATATGGAGGATGCATCAAAACTTCCCAGCCAAGCTCTCCGAGTTTTTGCGGAGTCATCAAAGATGTGTGTAATCTAGCGTTGTTCTGATAGAAGACGAAGCCCTTTCTGTTGATCAGTTCTGGGCGTTTTTTCGATTACTTGCTTAAATCTCATCAGCTGTTGACAGTAAAATGTAGAATTAATCGTTCCACCAGGCTGGAGCAGCTCATAGTAGATGATTCCTTTCCAATCTCACCAAACACTCAGCATAACCTTTCGAGGCGTCAATCCTTGCTTTGCGACCATTTTTTGAGCTTCACCACGCTTGGACCATGATCTTTTTCGCACATTATTGTCGTATTTGATCCACTTTTCGTCTCCTGCTACCATTCGCTTCAGAAATGATTCGATTTCATTTCGTTTCAGCAAAGAATCGCAGAACTTAATTTGATCCATTAAATTTTTCACAGACAAGTGATACCCAAACATCGATCTTCTTTTTGTAGACAGCCTGTTTTAAATGGTTCAAAACCGTTTGATGATGAATGCTAAGTTCCTTAGTGAAGTCATGGCTGATTATGTGACGGTTCTGGTCAATCATTTTCATAATTTCTCGGACTTTTTCAACGAAAGGTCGATCAGAGCGAGGTGCATTTTTCACATCAAGATTCCCAGAACGGAAGTGAGCGAACCATTGTTGTGCTATTCAAACTGATACGCCATCGTCTCCATAAACTTCACAAATTTCATTGGTGGCTTTCGTAGCATTCTTCCCTTTTTTATACAAAAATTTCAAAATATAGCGAATTTCTTCATTCTTTTCACTCATTTTTGAACAGGCTGTAACTTTTTTTATCTTCCCCGAATTTATTTTTTTTTGCTTAAATGAAGCTTAAAATCTCAGCCTTCCAACAATACATGGTGTGACACAATATGATTGGCAGCACTGGAGATATACCACAGCTAAGACGTCTATTGACAAAATTCTTTTTCGACTACCCAATATACTATTAACTCTTGGAATTAGAGTTGTAAGTCGTTTCATAACGATTAAGATTACCTATCGGACTACTTTCAAAAAAATTGTTATCAAATATGGCAAATTAGAAAGCGTAGGGGCTCTTCTGTTATACTTAAATTTCTTCTTTTCCTTCCTATTAAATTGCGACTAATTTTATTCTAACTAGACTGAACACTCTTTTTGAGCCGTAGAGCAACTAAAACCATTGCAAGATATAACTACGTAGCATTCGTAAAATGAAACTTTTAGACATAAGATTTTCTAAGCTACACTTCTGTAGAGTAATTCTTCATCTCCATAAGTTGCATATTGCGAGTGCTTTATATTACACTTTCTGTTCCTTTAGTTGTTCTACTGCACCCTTTCATGCCAAGTAGCCATATTTGGATAAGCTCTTTCACCGATTAATCAACGCACCTGAATTCCTAGTTCTATATCACTGCCCACCAACTGTACTTATGACCAAAACATCGTGTAAATGCTTGTAAGTACTACTTAGCGTATGTGTGTTGGTGTGTTTATGCTATTCAATAATTTATTTTTGGTCATTTACTTAACCTGTGCACACATTACTTACATGGAGACGTTGAGGAAGCAGGTCAGCAGGAATTCATTGTAGATGGCCATGGAGATGAAGCGGCTCTCGTTGAATTCGGACGGCGCCTTCCGCACCATAATGCACAGGCGCACACCCCAGGCGAGAAATAGCACCTCCACTGTGCCGCAATGGAATTGACAAATGAAATATAAAAATATGGTGAAAATCAAAAGCAAATATTATTTCAAGAAAAATCAAAAATCAGTAATAGTAATTTTGGTAGTCCATTTTTCCATTATACGCCTGTGCTTTTACAATATTGCCGACGCTTTGAACTTTGGCAGCATTTTCACTCATTGTAATTACATAATATTTCGTAATGCTCTTATGTAATTTGTATGCCACATGCCACAGTTGTGAATTATGGAATTTCTATTTCCTTCAAAAACCCGAAATTTTTTAAGCTACTTTAAAATTTATGCGATTATTGATTTGATGACGTTTTAATGACACACATACTTGCGCACGCAAGTGGGCGAACGCGAGCGTAGTTTCAGGGAGTTCCCCTCTCCCTTCTTTAAAATTTTGTAAGTTTCTGCATTATTCATGGCGCAGCACAACAATTTTTCATGCTCGAGTGCCATGCTTTCTGCACCAGCACTAACAACAACAACAACTACCACCACAACAGCAGGGGCATACAGCTTTCGCTTCGCAAAAGTCTTTGCTATGATTTGCTTTTCCCTTTTTTTTGTATTTTCTTTTGCTTTTGCTTTTCTTTGCACTCTCTCTGGTTTCGGTAATTTTGTAATCTTTTTCTCGGAATTTCGCCTGTCGCACTTGTGTTTCGCATATTTGATAAAGTGGGTCCTTTCAAATCTTTTTTGTTTGTATAATTTAATGTGACACACATTTCATGCTAACTTCCTGCTTGTGAATAAGTGACTTCATACGGTTAAGCACTTATTTGCCTTGTTTGCTTATGTACGAACGTGAGCATGGGTATTGCACCCACTCCCACTTGCGGAATTTGTTCGCTATTTGGCGGAAAGGGAGTGAGGAGAGGAAAAGTATTAAATTCGTTTATAGTTGAGCTTTCGAGAACTAACGGATTTGGATACAATTTACGTACTCGAAGTTCCTTATTTAAATGCTTAAAGTAATTTTATATTTAATATAAGGCAATACATCATCTTGGTTGGTTTCTTAACAACTTCAAGCTATGCGCGCTTTGATTAGTAGAACTCGACAAAACTTGAAGTATTTCTGTTTATCTATTGGCATCACAGCGGTGGGATTGTAAGAACTAGATTAAGTAGAATAAGCCTATAATAGGATAAGCTAAAGGTACTAAATTGTTTGATAATTGTGAGTTGAAGTATTCATCATATAAGATGTCAACGATTTTTGCGAACTTTCAGAGAGCGTCTTGATCGCTAATTTGGTACTTCATCTAGTCTCTTGAACTGCGAATTTCCCAGATATCTGAGACGAGTTCTAGATAATGCTGGACAACAGCATAGAATATATTCTAACGGCTATCTCATGCCTACTTCTTTGCAATTTCTTCATGTAATGTGTTTACCTATGCCCATCGACCGCGCATATGGCACCAATACGTTGTGACCTGCCATTAGGTCAACACACGTCCTGAGGTCCTTTCTGTTCCTTTCAGAAAATTCTTTATATCATTTTTAGTGACTTATGATATGATTGCCTTAATTATCGCCTGGTTATCGACGTATATATTGATCTAGTTTTCATTGTTCTGCAAGCTTGAGGGCAACAAGAGCCTATTCAACTTCATCCAAACTAAAGGATTTGTCTGGAAAGTATTAGAACTGAGTCGATTGAAAAAAAATTTATTGAACCAATCGTTACAATTCTTTAAAAGCTTTTAAAATAGGCTTCTTCTGGGTCGATGCAGCGCTGCCAGCGCGATTTCCAAGCATTGAAGGCGTCACGGAAGGCATTGTCCGAAATAGCCTTGAGAGCCGAGGCGCATGCTTCTCTGTCGTCTCAAAATGCTCTCTTTGTCTTGGGATCATACTCAAAGATCCATGACACGTCACTTGTCATTCATTATTCAAATATTGGGGGTCACTTTCACACATGTTCAAATTTTCTTGGCACACTTCCAGTCGTTGCAATTTCTGGTCATCAGTGAAAATTTTTGTGACCATCTTAGCGCATACCTCGCCTATGTTCAAGTGCTCCATCACAATGTCATTAACCATAGATTTTGATAAATTTAACATCTCGGCAATTGAACGACTACTTAGTCGACGTTTCAACAGAACTTAACCGCGTACCTCTGCTTTAACGAACGCTGAATTTTCGGCTTGCACCTCTCACAAAAACTCGTCGAGCAAAAATGTTTGTCTTGACTCTCCAGGAGCTCGGAGACAACTGACCAGGCTCGTTCGTTATCTAGGAACGCCGTCTACCGAATCCAGTCGGTGTGCGCGCTCCTCGAAGTACATGCGCGGCGGAACAAAATCAGTCCAATTACTTGCATCTTCTTGAGAAGGAAAGAACGCATGGAGTATTTTAGAACTATGTCTCAAAATTTAATGGATTAGTTCGCGTATATGTGTACAGACACATACAGGGACATGGCTGTATGGACTCGCCCGGCATGCTGATCATTTATATACAAATATACTGGGTGGTTGTTACAGACATCGTGGCAAACTATTTTGTACAGGGTATTAATTGTGATTAAGGGGGTATTCTACTCTAGAATTTTGAAAAACTCGATTTTTTTCATATATTTAAAGTTTAAACCCTTAAGAACATATCCTCAAAAGGATTTTTAAAAATTAAAATTATTTTAAGAGCTACAGTTACTTTAGTGACTCAGTACCTAGCCCGGTAGGTAGGTAGACTCACTTTTTTAAACGCGTTTTTCTCGAAACTACTTTTTTCCACACGGTACCGGCATTATCTCAAGTTCTATACAACCGATTTACTTGAAATTTTGTGTGAACCTTTTTTATATAATCCTTTATTGTTCCTACCAGCATTGTGTCAAAATTTTTGTTTTTACTATTTTAAAAAAATTCAGGAATTTAAAAAAAAGCGTAAAAAATGACTTTTATTTTCAGGCAGTCGCCATTTTTCAAAAAAAAAAATTTTTTTCATAGTCCCTGACTTAGGGACTATAACAGCATCCTTACTGATTAAGAGTTTCTTTTGATTTTTTTTTCAGACCACCAGGAGAGTCAGGATCAATGTCACCAGTATGCGCCATTTTTTTTGTACACCTGTACTGGACACATATGTAGTTACTAACAGAAATGCACCTGTGAAGGGTATTTAGCTTCGGTGCAACCGAAGTTAACGTTTTTTCTTGTTAATATATTTTTTGTATTCTTGAGATATCAATAAAAACACCATAAAAAATGGATGGTAAAAATATTTTTGGTTTTTTTTTTAATACAATTCAAAAAACTGCCCAAAATTTGATTTCTAGAGTAGAATACCTCCTTAATGCTATAACGGCACATTCATTACCGAGTTTCGTTTTCAAGTTTTATCATCTGACATAAACTGACTTTAATCGCACTACTTTCTAATTATCAATTCTCTTAAGCTTGTTTAATGGGTTTTTAGATGATCCTTAAATGAGTGCAGCTTAAATTCAGTAATTTTCCGCCTTTAACTATTCAACGCTGTTGGCAATAAGGGACACCGTGTTCCACAAATATTCAAGTAGCTAGTCGTAAGAGCATGCCTCACAGCTCGGCATATGCAATGGATGTATCCACCCACGAGAGCGGTGACCAGCAGCGTGCCATGAAACCGGCTGCCGTCCATAGTTAGATGTGTGGGCGTCTCTTAACACCAAGAGCGCCTTCAACTGTTTCGTGTTTTGCGGCGCCGAAAGTGTGACTGCATGTTCGAGCAATATTTTAAGTTTACACATCATGTCGTTAGCCATGGACCTTGGCATGCTTGGCATACAAGCTTGTAAATCTCTTATGTACTCGTAGCACGAGCATCTATGTATGTGTGTGTGTAAGCGCACGTATATGACATTTTTATCCCTTTCTTTAAAGCAAAACTATTACGGCGCCGAGGAATGCAAACGCTGTTGAGCCACTTAAGTCGGCGCTGCCTAAGTGTTCGACACAAACTTATTTCTAGCCTGAGCTCTCTTGTAAGTCGCTGATCTAATCGATAACATCGACAAAAAAAAAAAAAAAAAAAACAAAAACACTATGCTATCCAATACAAACATTATGAGTATGTCGGTCTTTGTGAGTGTGTATTTTTAGCATTATTTTTCGGACGGCTTCAGCTCCTTTGTATTGTGCACGAGTACTTACTCGATGTGAAAGTGTAATCCCAGTAATCCGTTTTGCATAAAAATGCTTTCAGATCATCAGCAGTGCGGCCAACCACAACATCGGGCGGTGCAACCAAAGTACGCACCAGCAGGCACGTTCCAATGACACCGCAAATAATGCCGAGCCGCTTCAGTAGCGCTGCGTCTGTGATTTTCACCGCTTTTGCTGAACGAACACGAAATATCACCGAAATGCTACATTTTGTGGGGAAGAGAGAGACAGAGAGACGAAGGTGTTAGTCGAGCATATATACCGGTATAAATGTGCATATGTGTGTGTGTGTGTTGCATGTGCTTAAAGTACTGAGAATTTAAGTTCCATTTTGCAACTAGAGATTGGACTCACCGCCACGTTTTCAGCATCAAAGCGCCATACGTCAGTGAGAATCCGATTTCGCGTAGCCATATTCGCGCCGTGCAGGTGTAGAGATTCGGATTGGGGTACATCACAATGTTCTGCAAAAGGAATGAAAATAGTTGTACTTGCATTTGTAGAGCTTTTTGAATGCATTTGCAGTTCATCCGCTGCATTTTGTCGTTTATTCTGCCAATAAAAATACTAGGTGATTTAGCTTGGAACTCAGACCCTGTAGTTTGCATTGTAATTAAACAAGAAAAAGCGTTAACTAACAAATAAAAAAGTTGTACATGACTGTTTAAATGGCAACTAAATGATAAAGTGCTTCGATGCGATTCCGAAAAATGGGAAGCTTCTTTACATGTGCAAAATTTCGTATAGATATCTAAAAAGCTTAGTCTAATCCCTCAGTCATCTCCTTTAAGGTGATTGCCTTGACGTGGCGAAGGGACTTAAGTAATAGCAATTTGCGCATCCCAAATGGGAACGCACTTTACTCTTACGAATCCAGAGGGACCCCTCATAATCCGCACAATGGTGATGTGGATTAATAAACCGTCGGTTTTACGTCCATCTCCTACTGTGGAAGTACGAGGATACCCGCACCAACACCACCCTAAGCCAAGGTCTTGAGATACACGTGCCGATGTCTAAATGGTCATTGGGCGGTAATAAATAGCTGAACGCTAACGGTCCCCTCCGATGCCCGGGCAAAGTCGAAGGTATTAAATGCCTTCTCTACGCATACTGGCTCTGGGAACGAGTGGCCAACTCTTTCCGGTCAACTCGTGAGATCAACAAGAACAACATCCAACTTGACGACAACTGCTAGGATTACGGGAACAGCTACAACATATCGGAGTCCAATAACGGAATCCGATGAAGACGATCTACTCGCCTCCAGACAGGAGACGATTAAGCCAGCCACAGTACACCGGTATTGACAGAAACGAAAACCTCTAAATCAAGAGTGGAAGCCTCCACCTCCAAAGCTGCTATGAGCACTAACCAAAGTGCACTGACAGCTAAAGGAGACAACTAGCGCAAGAAACGCAGAAACTTCCCAAAATCATCTGAGGAAATGCCGGTACCAGAGGACAGTATTTATACTTGGAAAGACTGCCAAAGATCAGGCAGCCGGAACCCCAGTTGTTGAGAAGGAAATCAGGCGCCTAAAACAGAGAGTGGGAGATTACAAAAGCTTCCTGGAAAGGAAGCATATCCGAACTTCAAGCCGAAAGAACAAACCCGAGCAGTTCCCAAAAAAGGAATCGCTCAATCACCGAACCGCAAGGCACTCTGCCAAAAGACCTAGGCGGGGTGATGGGGAACAAAACAGCTTAACAACGACAGACAGTTGTGCGATGTAGCCAGAGACAGCTTACAAGTAGCCGTTATAGACGGCAAATCCTCCTCAAAAAGGACAGTGCAGGAACGATCGGTGGAGATCGACGTCAGATTGTCGACTATAGTGTTAAGCAATGGCACGGAAGAGGTCCCTTTGGGTTAATCAAGCTGCCATTAAAGCGTTAAACAGCAATAACTACAATCTGTTTTACAAACATAATAATTAAGTTGAAATATTTGACTCATATACCTTAGGTTAAAAGTCAATTATGTTCTTTATTTCGTCCTTCGCTTTGCTTTTGTTTAAAATTTTCCTCTGATCTCCCAATATCCCATTCGAATTGACTCAATCAATTGTGTTTGATATACTAAAATACAAAATTTTTGCGCTAAAGAAGTCGATTAAAATCACAAAAGAAATGATGTAATAAGAAGTAACATCTTTTCACCTGACCTTTTCCTTCTTTTGAGATGAATAAATGTTTTATTCAAACCACGTAGTTTTACATTTCTATCGCTATTATTTAGATAGTTCTCAATACATAAGAGGAGGGTGAAGCTTTTACCCGATATTTCCGGCATCGCAGTTGTTAATGGTTGTTTGAGATAGCTTTATAGTAGATTATATTTATATAATATATATACGGATAAACATTGAACAGTTTAGAGACCTACACCTACTATTCTCCTCTCTTACACGCTCACTTTTGAATTTTTGTACGAAAAGAAAACATGGGAGACAGAGACTTGCCATTAAAATGTTATGAGACGGTGTCCATAATCTAAGGTCAGATTTAAATAATAAATTTCTTCAATACTCATTTTCACCATACGGAAATTGGCAGATTTACCCAAACCATTTCGGGGTCTGCATCTGTATGGTCGTAAAAATTGGATTTGCCAAAGCATAAATAAATTCTTTTTAAGAATTGTATAGTATTTACTTACTGTGCAGTAGATGAAGAAGGCGCCCAAGGCAATGACGCGCAACAGAGCCGGGCTGGCGGCACGAACAACCTGCAAATAAGCAGAAAAACATGAGAGCCGGTGTGTAGTGTGGATATTGGTGTACGTTAAAATTCAATAAAAATAAATAAATAAATAAATCATATTTGTGAAATCACATTGGTGTGCACAGCTTGCCACACGCCAGCAACTACATGCCGTGTATTTATGTGTGTTGGTGCTTAGCGCAAATGTGACACCTCAATA